>JAODLI010002391.1:0-10559 GCA_027575585.1 Percopsis omiscomaycus
ACACACACACCTTGTCCCCTCCATCCAAGCTCCACCTTTTTAGCCCAATACCCCCCCACACACATACACACATACACCCACTGCTCAACGAGGGGGAAAAAACATTGAATCAGGCTTGTAGGCCATCCCCTCACACACACACCATGCTACCGGACATTTGTGACAGGTACAAGCTCTAACAATCATGCACACACACACACATACACACAAACACAAGAAAGCCCAGTAAGAAAAGATGCACATCATCGAATGACGCTTTTACACTGCATAGTACCGGCTCCACTCGCTTTTGATACCAGGTACTCCACTGCAGATAGTACCCCCTCAATGTAGCTGGAAACCATAGCGACGCCGCTGTTTGAACCCTCCTGCCGTTTTTGATAGATCTGTAATCCCTTTTAAATTTTATTTTATTTTAAACTTTTCCCTACACTGTTGGAATGTCCTTTGGTAGCCGTGAGACTTCTTGGTAGACCTTCTCGCAAATTGCCCTATTCAGCTCTCGCTGGAGCCTTTCGTCGGCAAACAAACAGAGGAACGTATGCACCTCCTTGATTGACCTTGGCGGGTTGGTTTTGCAGGTTGCCATTTAATAAAAGGCGAATAAAACAATTGCGAACGCTATAGTAACTTGCAGTATGTCCTGTGTCTCGCAATGACGCAGTGATGATTCTCTCTTACCAATCAGTAGCCTGCAGTGTTTTCACGTCACCCTTTGGTATCGCCTCAGCTCGCTTGGAAGCTCGACGGAGGTGATACCCAAAAAAGTACCAGGTACCAGGTACTACTTTTGCCCGATGGAGAACCAAAAAAGGCGGGTCGAGTCGAATCAAGCCAGTACTATACAATGGAAAAGCGGCAACACACACATTTGCAAGCGAAAGCGCAAACATTAACTTAAACGTGTGAATGCATATGTCTGAGCATACATTGTATTAGAGCTTGGAGTTTAATTATATTACACCTCACCAACTTTGCAGTACAGTTTAATAACGCGTATGCTTACATTTAATTTTCTCCCAATAGTATAGTTTTTATAGCCTATAGCTATTAAGAATAGCTTGCACCACTAATTGGTATTACAGATGAAACCGGATGGCTCAATTACGTCAGAAAGTCTTTAACAACATCACACCATGGAGGAATGACCTGATACCTTAAATGAATAAAGGAAATAACTCCCACCATTTGTAAGCGAAATTCAGCAGCATTTTTCACTCTGACACATTGCCTCTTTTAAAAGTCATCAATCAAGCCACTCAATCCCATTGACAGAAATCTAAAATCTAAATTCTGCTTAGAAAAAAAAACCTAGCATGCTAACACACAACTGTAAGTGGCGAGCGTAGCCTATTTGCTCTACTTTGAAGCACGAGTCAGTTTCTCAACGGCCGTCCCGCCATGGCATCGCTGACGGTGCACGGTTCACCTTGACTGTCACGCTGCAGCGGACGAGAGAGACTGAGATGGAGAGAGAGAGGAAGAGAGAGAGAGAGGAAGAGAGAGAGAGAGGAAGAGAGAGAGAATGAAGGGATGTTGTACTTACCTAAGATGTTAGAAAGAATCCCTCTCTCTGGTGCGCCAGGAATAGAGAGAAAGAAAGAAAGAAAGAAGGAAAGCGAAAGAAAAGACAGAAGTGTGAATTCCTTGTCCCAGTGTCCCAGATGCTGCAGTCTCTCTCTCTCTCTCTCTCTCTCTCTGCGCGTGTGTTTAGTGAGCAGCGACTCTCTCGATCGCTCTTTAACAACCTCTTCTCTGATCCTCTCTTTCTCCCTGTCTTTTGACTTTTCATCTCTCTTCTTTCTCTTTATCTGCCTCCCTCTCTCACGCAAAACTTTTAGTCCAATGCAGAGCAGCGCTCCGGCACGGGAAGCGGATTTCTCCTTTCCTCTCTCATCCTTTTCTGTCCTCTCCTCTGTTGCCATTCATTCTCTCCTCCGTGGCTGTCTCCGCCCCCCTCCTCGCTTTCTCCGCTTGGCTCACACACTTGAGCACACACACACGCATCGCACGCACGCGCACACACAGGCTGAATGCTCTTTCTCTCAACTAGAAAAAAAACCTCCTATTCTTTTATTCTCTCTCATCAACTCACCCTTCTCTCTCTCTCTGTCTCTCTCTCTCTCTCTCCCTGTGTGTTCTGTGACTCCAGTGTAGAGTGTGGAGTGAATGACATAGAACTTGGAATGGGATCATAGACACACACATTCACACACAATCTAGACTACAGCAGAAGTCACTGCAAAATGGCCTGTGTTGAAAGGTGGACACAGAGAACATATTGAATGTGTATGGGAGTCACCCATGAACCGGCTCGTACTCTGTTGTGTGTATGAGCTATCCCTAGTCCCTGTAACCACCCCCAACTCACCCCTCACCCACACACGCGCACACATATCCCGTTCCCTAGTCGGATCAATACAACTTTATAGGCTCAAAGGCTGACGCCCTCTTTTAATAAATTGAACCATTGCTAACAGTTTTAAGCAAAATGATGGGGGAAAAGGAAGTATCTGCATGTCTAGTTGTGTATGTTTGTGTGTGTGCTTGTCTGTGTATTTCAATTACCAGTGAACTGACATCACTTCCGCTCCAATTCACAACAGGCTAGGAGGTGTGAGAGGTGACAAATAGTCAAGCCATGTCATGCCATAAACAGAAAGAGCAGTAGAAAAAATTTCAAAGAAGAGATGGATAGAGGGATAAATAACGGGAAAGCGAGATGGAGTCTTCCAAGTGAGGAACAGCTGTTTTGACACGGGATGACGTCCCAGAATACTTTGTGCCCTGACTTGACGGGGCCAAAACTGCAATGACGTGCAGTCTATGTCTAGTACATCTGTAGAAAATGACCTTTCATCAATGCAGCCAATCACATTAGAGCAGTCAACTGGAACATTTAGACAGAACATATAGACTACTGTACTTAAAATGCACTGTATGTATCCAATACAGTAGACTCAAATGTAAAATAGAAAGTACTATGCAAAGAGAAAAAACATTTGTGAAAAACTCTGTATTGTGCAAGAAAAATAGTTTGTACACCCCTGCTTTGGTTCATTGTAGTCTTAACTCAAATTACAGTTTACAGTTATGGTAACAAGGAAACTTTAAAAAGTTATTTTTTACAGTGTAGGTACTTTGCGTGTATGCGCTTGCGTGTTCACTGTATAGCTCTGCAGGTATACAGCACTGAACAATGGGTTTCCACGACTCCGCTCTGAACACACAAATTGCCCGGGTGCACAAACCGCATCTCTACAGATATGTCACCGTCTCCAGACCACCGATAGGACCTTCACATGTTCCTAAAACAGTAGAACCAGCGCTATGGGGGCAGCGCACATCAGCGCAGCCCGCCCCGTAATTAAACTAAAAGACTCTTCCATAAATCACGCTCTTCCTCTCCTCTCTCTTTCCTCCCCCATTCTTCTTCTCTCTTGGCTCTTTTTCTCTCCCAGGCAGTGGAATGGAGGTTTGTGTAAATCACCGGTCTCCGGGTGGTAAACGAGAAGGCTTTTGCCGCACGTGCACAAGTGCAAGTGCATACACACATGCACACACTCTCTAGACATAGACACATTAGGAAGAATTAAGCTGCCTATCCACTCTGCAGAACACAGACCTCCACATATATTTCCAGGCGGGGGATTAAAATTCTCAAAGGAGAAATAGCCAACTGCTGGAGATTGCAAGATAAGGGTGCTGTTTAATTTACACCCGCATTGCCCTGGGATGCTTAGCTTTGCAGCGGATCGCAGTTGCTGCGCGTTAAAATGTCTTCTTACCCTTTACATACTGTATGTCATTTAGTGTATATGCAGTAAGAAGCATTTCTGTGCATTAAAAACAATTATAAATGCATTCTTGGTTGTCTTTCTTTGTAAATGGTGAAGTTGGGTGGAGCTGGGAAATTTGCCGACGTCAGCAAACTTGCACGTTCTCAAAAGAACCAGGGGGGATCAGCCTGTCTGATTAGTGTACTCTGCAAAGTGTTCATAAAGAACACTGTTAAATAAAAGTATCGCTAGAATTCACACCGAAGGGCGGAGATGTCTTGCCGGACAGGTAGATGGATAGATTCCCTTGCAACAGCTGCATGTCTACTATAACGGCTACGACGATGGAGGCCACCGATACCTGAAACCTTGGCAAAGCCAGCAGTTTACAGAGAAATCTGTCAGGGGCCCCCAGGCACTTGACAGACAGCTGACCAGCCCTGATCTCCCTGGTATCTGCTAACCGGGTAAAATTAGCCCCAGCAGAGAGAGAGACAGAGAGAGAGACAGAGAGAGGGAGATAGAATCATGTGCACGTATGCATTTAGAATGTCCCTCTCACTTTAAACCATTTCTCTCTCTTGCCTTCTCCCTGGAGAGTGACACATGTGTCTGTCCTGTCTATTGATAGTACCAGAGGGCCCCACTGGGATGGACTTCTATGAAGATGCCCTCTGCAGTCATGTAACCCCACGCTAACGGCACTCTTAATACTGTGCCATGCAGAACATACTAATCTAGCATTGCTGTAAAGGGCTGCTGCAAAATAACTCACCTGTCCTGCGCACACAAATAGCACAGTAAACCAGGTCACTGTGGTTCATGAGCTCAGTTAATGACAGGGAGTTTTACTTCATTCCACAGTTGTGTCACAGCTAAAAATAAAACCGTGGCACTGTAGTTCAAGAGATGCTTTCTTAATAAATAAAAAAGGCTTTCAATGCATGAAGGTGTGCTGCCCTTAAGAATGCAATACAATTTCCACTTTTTGTGCTGCAAAAAGGATTTTTTTAAGTGAACTTGGTCAATAGAATGGCAAATGTATTCAGCTCCACACTATTTCAGATGAACGTAACAAAGCAGAAATAGAGGTTGTTAAACCTAACCAAGTGTGGATATTGTGAATTGTGAAGTGCGTCTGCTAAATTAAATATATGTCGGAAATGTAAATGTACATGATTTGGACCGATTTTTTAAAAACATCTGTTGAGTGTATGGGCTAATAAAAAAAAACTGCCATCCAAACGAACGAACAAAAAACATATCCAGACATCCTCTGAGACATTCTCTCAGAGGTAACCCTTGACCTTCTACGTATCTACCAGTGTACCAGTGTCATGCTCACACGCTGCACTTAACACCATCTGTCATATATCATATCATATATCTGACATGACACCATGAAAATGTGATAACATTAGCACCCTCAGTTCTGTATCTACAGTATCTGTGTACATGTATATTTCTATCTGTCTCCAATAAGCACTTTATGGAACAACCGCAACGAGCTGAGACATCAGAATGAAGAGCTAAACACAGACAAAATGACAGTACACACACACACACACACACACACACACACACACACACACACACTCCACACATATTATTAATACAAGAAAGCCACATACCAGAGTGAAGCAGGGATCCAGGGTGGGCCCGTGTAGCGCGGCTCAGCTCTCCGCAGGCACTGTCTGCCCTCCCCGGGCGCTGAATCAGCGGTGGAGAGTTAGAGGGTGCAGAGAAGAGGGGAGAAAAGAAGAGAGGAAAGGGAGAGAGAGAGAGAGAGAGTGAGAGAGAGAGAGAGAGAGAAAGAGAGAGAGAGAGAGAGAGAGAGAGAGGTCACGTGACTTGCTCACTCTCTTGCCGAACGAACCGAGGCCAGGTAAAAAAAATGATGGAATAAAAAAATAAATACTCAAATTATTACCGTACTATAAAAAAAGTAAAAGTAAAAACACAGTAAGATTAGGATTCAACCAGAAATGTGGACAGGGTGCTGAAAGATGTCAACTAGCAGCTGTCCGTGTTACAACGGCCCATGTAAAGTTAGGGGCAAGACAGCTGTTCAAACCGCCTGAGAAGGAGACAGAGAGAGTGACTGCTGACTGAGCTGAAGGACAAATCGGGAAGAGCCACGGAACAGGGGAGGAGGGAGAGAGGGACGGAATGAAAAAGGGTGCTAAATTAGACCAACTAAGGGACGATGGGGAGAAATTATGTAGATTGTAAAAAAAGGAAAGGTAGTAGGGACAATGGAGGCAAGGAGGATAGGAAGGAAGGAACAACATGGAGAAGGTAGTTAGTATTCAAGAATGAATGAATTAAAGAGTTGAGAAGAAAAAAGAAAACATAGCTTTGGTACCCAAACTCAGTGGTTTCAGGTCTATGTAGAAGAACATTGAACTAACTCTTACTGTCTCTGTCCTGTGTTTTCTCGTCCTTCGCCCAATATATTCCACTTTCACGATTTCACACCTTAAGTCAGCAGTTCCTTACCCCACAATTCTTCCAGAATAGAGTTATAACAAAACCCACAACCACCAAACCTGCGCTTCCTACAAGGGGAGATACCCTTTGCAGACATGCAGTTTGCTTTTTAAATGGAGGGTTAAAAAAGAGAATGAAAGAAGATAGAATGAGCTTTGAAGAGTAAAAACGGACAGTCCTGGGGAGCGAACAGGGCCAGTGTGATCAGAGTCAACCCCCACCATCGAGGGCTTTTTATACCTAGGTAGGAACTGCGAACGTCGACCCCTCTACTGGCCCGCCTGCACAGCCACGCTCCACGGCCTTATTTAGTGAAGCGTGGCAAAAAATAGCCTCTTAAGTATCGGGGTCTGAATAAAAGTTGATGAGTGGGGGGGGGGGGGGGGGGGGGGCAAGGGCGGGACAAGGCAAAGAGAGAGAGAGAGACCTGATGGTACTGGGTTGTGTTGGGGCCTGCACCAATTACTTTAATTTGTGCTCTCTGACCATTGACTAGTCTGGTCTGAACTCCCCTCCCTTCTTATTAATCTTCTTTTTTTTTCACCAGCTGTTGTCACCTCGTGTCTCATAACGCCAGTGTGCTACTGTATGAGTGTGACCAAAGTTGCTTTATTCTTTGTTTGAAGCTAACAATAACACAGTAGCTACAGTTCGATTAATTGTATAAAGCAAACTCAAGGCTTTCATTGTTACATCAACTCAAAAGCATACTCCTATGGAATCCATGTTTGAAAAATTATTATTTCTAATATGATCATTAGTAGGCTATCGAGAGTTAGCCTAGCGCTGCATTAGCTAGCTCACGCTTTCTCACACAGTCTTGCCCTTCAGATTTGACGAGCACGCAAACCCACGCTATAGTTGATAGCAGTCAAAACCCAAGCCTATGTCTTTAAGCCCCCTGGCTGTCTCCCCACTTGTATTTTTAGCCCTGCCAAATAAAGAGGTGGGCAGCTTTGTGGCCACCCAGAAAACGCACCCACCTTGGTCAAGCTAGCACACTGGGTCAAGGGAACAAGACAGGACCCACATAGGCTACAAATGACTGGAAGGTTATACCCAGTGTATGGTTTGTAATTGTGTGTGTGTTGGGGGTGTATATTTGAGTATGTGCGCATGTGTGCATGTGTGTGTGTGTGCTTGATAAAATTATCTCAGGTGTGCTGAATGTATCTATATGGAGGGAGAGGTAGAGATACATCGAGAGATAGAGAGGAAGGCTCAGGGAATTGAGAGGATAGGAGGAAGAGAGGAGAGATGAGGAAGAAAGGATATTGATTTTTACCTTAAAGAGGCAATCTCCGCTTCTCTAGAGATCCTGGGACCTATGTGTGTCAGGATCACAGTAAAGGTTGGGCACTTGTATAGACACCAACACAGACAGACACCCACACATACAGTTGCAATCAAAATGACATTTAGAAAGAAAAGGTAAAAAAAAACTATTGAATGTTAAAAACAAATATTTATTTTGAAACACAATACCACATATTTATTTTGGGGGAAAAACTGGCACTGGTAGTGGTATGTACATTTTTAGAGGAATTAACAATTACAACAACAAACAACCGTTTGACTTGGCTAGGTTCATATTTCTGAATACACACATGCTGAGTAAGAGTAAGAGTAGAGACACCACTGTAGGACTACACACAAAAGCACATGCAAACAAATGCACACAGGCCAATGCAGGAGCTTCAAAGAGGCATAAACTGTTTGCAAAGCTGCTTTGGTTTCTTGTTTTCTTTACTCTTTACTTGTCTTTTCTGTTTTAGTAATCAATTTACAAATTAATTTATAGTTTTTGTGCCTTTAAGGAGAATCATTTTCTGCGTTTAACTGTATTTTTGCTATGTTGTGTCTAACTTTGTTCTAGGTGGACATTTGTGAGTGTCATGTTTTAACCTCTTGCTACATAAACTGCAGCCCTGGCAGGTCATGTATGCCAGGCAGGTATGCGAGTTTGTTCGTTCCACAATGTTGTTGTCTGACACTTTGCAATCTCTACGCTGTATCCAATACAGCTTGGCGGGTGGAGAGAATAATAACCTTGTGTTGTAGGGCAAAAAACAACAACACAAATAACCTTCCTTTAACTGACAGGGGCAGCCCCGTCCTGTTGGAAGCAAATGGCAGGAAACAAGCGAACGGCCACCGCAACCGGCAAAATGTTTCCTTACTTGCCCCACCCCCCCTTGCAGTTAAAGTTCCCAGCGGAGCATTACTTTAGCCACAGTAGCACATGAAACGGCATGGGAGATTAATGCGTTTTCTGCATTACCTGCTGGTGGCAGAGGAAATAAATGGACTAGTACAGGTCGAGAGGGCTCTGCAATTCAAGCCAGTGGTAGGAAGGGGAAGATAAAAAGGGAGGTGTGAAAGGGAGAGAAAGAATAAGAGAAGGAACAAAGTGACATTGTAAGATTGTTGGATTGAGATGAAAGTGGATAGTCATTTTTATGACCACTGTCAGGGTACTGCAAACAAGCAATTTGACTTTTTGGTGTTAATGCTAATTGTACTAGACTGGCTGGGCGCACTTGCAAAGCCTTAATTCCCCACGGGAGAGACAAGGGGATTAAATGGGTTCTCTTTCTGTAAATGACAATTATCTCAGTGCCCACATCCTCAGCCAGAGGTAACAGTTGCTCCCATAGGTCAGGAACCAAAGCAATTGCTTAAGTAGCCTGAATACAAAATGGTGTCCTGGCCAAAACACTGAAATGTCGCCATATTGGCATGATGGCAGGATACAAGCTTAAGTTTTTCTGATGATACTACTTCCACCTGATATTGTACAGCTGTGCCCTCCACAACTATCACAGTAAAGTGTCCATGTTCATGTCAGAGCTGTTTTTTAAGTCTTTTGGAACATGTCCAACTCAGCATTTAGGTATTGATAATATTACTGCAGGATTGTTTAGCAGTCTGGGCGTTTGACTCTCAGCCATAGGTGTAGATTTTGGTGGGACACAGGGGATACGTCCCCCTCAATATTTAGAACACAGTCATTTGTCCCCTCCAATAAAAACAGGAAAGAATCATTGGGGGCTGCCCAGCAATTTCGGGGTATGTGTATGTGTAGGCTATGCATGTTTAGCCGTTTGACGGTGTGAACCATAATCCCCAAGCTAGAGTCTTAACTCGGACTATTCCGGATATTTTAATGTGCTCCGTGACACGTGGGGGGCCGTCGCACCGCCCTGTCCGGCACCTATTGCACACAGCCATATGGCTTACAACCGCTTCTATGCGCACTGGTGAGAATTACGCATGGGGCCAGGGGGGGCGCTAGACGCTAACGGGGTGCCACTACACCCAACCGACCAGTTTGGTGATTTCGACTGGCCTGTGTGTAGATTTACTCTTTGGAGCCTAAGGTTTGGAGCCTAAAACACAAATATGTGTAATATGTTTTGAATTTGAGCATCCTGCTGAAACACATATAAGCTGTTAATGTCTAGGGGTTCATAAATTAATACATTTACAATTGGATAGTTTAGCAGACGCTTTTATCCAAACTGACTTACAATTACATGCTGCAGACAGGGGTTAGGATGCTTATAGGTAGGCCAACTCTGGGGCTCGAACCCACGACCTTTCTAGTCGTCTAGAAGGTCGTGGACCACTAGACTATCTTGTCCCACAGGCCCTTATATAGGCCTATGATTGATGTGAATAGGTGCTACATGCACATTACATTACATTACATTAAAGAGGTTACTTCTTTAAAAGACACAAAAGAGGACAGAAGATTACATTATGTGTGTTCAGCAGGGATACATATTAAATGAAAAAAGTTGATCTACAGGAGTATATTTGAAAGCAATACTACCTGAGAGCCTTACTGCAATATATTCCATTATATATATAATTTTCACCTGGAGCCTGAATTTTGAGTTTTCCTTTACATAAAAAGACATTCCCACCATATATTGATGCAGAAAAGGCACAAATTCGACATAAAAATTCACCTGAATGCAGGAAGTGTTTGACGCTCCAAATTTCCTGGATGACCCCCAGATTCCACGTTAATGTTTCCCCCCCAATGTGTCCTTCTCTGCTACTGCCAATACCCTTTAATGGGTCACTCTATTTGTTTGATTAGCAGAGTTCCACAATTGGTTGTATTTTACTGTACCTCAGTCAGAAGTGGCCCACTCAATCACAAAATACTTAATAATAATTTAATAATAATTTGCTTTGGATTTAGTATTTATAAGGAAATTGCATTTCACTTAGAAATGATTTACCCAAACATACGCCTATTGACACAGGCCAAGGAGACGT
>JAODLI010002392.1:0-10558 GCA_027575585.1 Percopsis omiscomaycus
GTTACCTACCAACGGGCTGTGTGCTCCTGATGCTGGTCTGGGTGAAATGATTACCAGGTGCCATAATTAAAGGTTTCAAATGCAGCTGCACATGTGCACATAACGTAGCATATCTGATTTAATTAAATTGAACATATAATTTAATTTAATTAAATTGAACATATTTTTTTTCCCCTGAGTGAGCTGAAAGTCTCAACACTACTGTTAGGTCAGCTCAATGATTTTTAAGCAGTTTGGCAATTATTGACTGTTTGAAGAGTGAATGATAGCTTTCAATAATTGTAAAATATTGAAAGTTTTGAGGAGCGAATAATAAACCTTCTAGTAATGTTGTGCAAATGCATAGGTAAAGTAACCTTGTTACATGATGCTGTCCATATTCTAGGAGAATGTTATCTGCTTGCAAAAACTGGTGGTTAACCAGTTCAACTGTTGACAAATGTACTAATTGTAAGTCGCTTTGGATAAAAGCATCTGCTAAATGCTGTACATGTAAATGTAAAAAAGATTGTAAAAGTTCAGAACTTTCACAAGAGCTCACTTGACCATGCAAATTAGAATGACGGCTAGCTTGACTGTGGTTTGACTGCCGTAAGGACCTTTTTGCCACAATGAGTGCAATATACAGTACATCTTAATATATTTAATTCCCCTGTTCTGGTTCCTTCTCCTGCGTGTGGCCACATAAAAACAGCGACAATCCTTGTTCTTGGGTAGGCACCTACCTTTTCTGGTAGGAGTTAATATAGTTGTGGCTTCTGATTTGTAGTTGTGGTTTCTGATTTGTCATCTGGGTTTCTGTTTTGTAGTTGTGTTTTCTGTTTTGTAGTTGTGGTTTCTTTTTTGTCATTGTGGTTTACAATTTGATGTGTTTTCACTTTTGTAAATGTGGTTTGCAATTTGCCATTGTTTTTCTATTGTCCGTTCTATTCTATTGCACTTCAGGGCCACCGTACTGAAAAGATCGGATAAGATTTCTATAGCAAAAAGAATAAAATTTAAAAGATGTTAGGACTGCTTCTTACTTCCAATGACCTCTAATAAACCTTTTGTTTGTATTGCAACAAGGATGCACTGTGCAAATGTCAAATGCAGACATATTAGATTTATGATACAGTAGTAAGTAAGTAAGTAAACTTTATTTATATAGCACCTTTCACAGAAAAGAGAGGTCACAAAGGGCTTTACAGCAAAAACAAAATAAAAACAACAAAATACAAAACCATCTGGCTAATCAAAAGCTTGTCTAAAAAGATGTGTCTTTAGGTGCTTTCTGAAGGTTTCCATACAATCCAAAGCTCTCGAGGCTAAAGGGAGAGAGTTCCAGAGCCTTGGAGCCACCACACAAAACGCACAATCACCTCTTGTTTTAAAATGTGTTCTGGGAACAGTTAAAAGGTCTTGGCCTGAAGACCTCAGAGAGCGACCAGAAGAGTGTGCGTGATCCTGGATGTACGAAGGAGATAGACCATGCAAGGCTCTATAAGTAATATAAAACCTTTTTTTTTTTTACAGTATCTACTATAAGCAAAAAATGTGGCCTTTAAAATAATATTCCTGAAATGTATTTTCTCTTTAGATTAAACTAAACTATGAGTAACAACCAAAATGTCCTGCTCCTCTGCTCTGGTCAGCCAAATGTTACGTACAGTAGTAGCCAAGAAATACAATATACACTGTATTTTATTGTAGTCACTTCAGATGCGTTCCTATTACATGAATAATGTTTTATACCGCTGACAGAGGCCACAGTCTGGGCCAAACAAAGTAATACCTCTGCGTAAATAACTGAATTCAGCAGATGAAGCTTGAAATGGCATGTAAGCATAGCCAAGATGTTTAGTGATGTCAAATTGATGACATTGTATTCTGTTTAAAGAGAAGTTATAAATAAAGAATGTAAACCATACAGTACAACCGTAAGGTAATTACAATAATATAGAAAACTACAGGTACAAGGTTATATTTGAAAATGAGTGTGTAGCCACATTTTCTCAAATGCTAGTATGAAACTTTATTAATACCTTTACTATTAGGTTATTTAGCAGACACTTTTATCCAAAGCGTCATACAATTACATGGAGCAGGTAGGGGTTAGGCATCTTGCATGCTTAAAGGTGGGCCACCTCTGGGGATGGAACCCACGACATTCGGGCTGGGAGTCCAACACCTAGACCACTAGACTATCCTGCCCCCTACTGGCTGGGAGTCCAACACCTAGACCACTAGACTATCCTGCCCCCCTAAATTCCTGCCCCCCATATAAATGCCATGCGACGTCCTTCAGATATCAGTAAGTGAAATGCTCTGTGAGAATATCTGCTCTGGTTGATAGCTCCTGCCTCTATATAGGAGAGGGGGGTTTGGGTTTTTGGATGATTGATTTTAAAAATCTTGCTCTGTTTCTTTTTTTTTAGCAACTCTCAAATCCTACCTACAGCTGCTTGAATTCATACATATCTCTAGTCGATACAGAGGTTAAGTCATGTACAAGTATATAGATACTTTAGCTCAATCCAACATCTGTCCTATTTAGGGAATCATGGTTCAGATGGAAAATGGAATTAGCTATAAGTGAGTGTCTGGTTTACTAATCAGTCTGGTATGAGTCTCCGGACCCACAGGGGCTGACAAAGAGCGGGCATCAACTCTGGCCATCCAAAGTTATCCCGGCTGTCACAACAGCTGCTTGGAGAAAGTATAAAAGATAGACATACTAACATCTGACACCCACGTTCTAGTTCTAGAATCTAGTTCTAGTTCTAGAATCAGTAACCTATCCATAGGCGGTTGAAAATGTAAGTTTGCTGTTACAGAAAGTTTACCAGCAGAGAATAACACAATGCCAGAGGCTTATGGTAAATAATTATCCTGGAATACTTGAGTGCTCCATCGCGGCACAAAGGCTCCATTAGAGGTTTCCTGAGCAAATGGATTAACAGTTTTTGAACATAACTGAAACACACACTTTCAAATCAATTTAACTATAAGTTAAGCAGTTACAAAACAGTTACCTTTAAATAGTAATAACCTGAAAATCATAATATCCTATTTTGTTGCTCTCTTCAAATTTTTTAAAATGAAATAAATATACAGCCATGGAAAAAATAACATATTCTTGTAAATATTATAATAAAAATATCTAAAAAATATATATCAAAGAATTTGTAAATGTAAATGTAATTTAAAAATATATAAATATAAATATGAATGTACAAAGTATTAAATATAAATGTAATTGTATATAGATTCATTGGCAGTGGTCTCTTAATTTTTTCCATGGCTGTATATATATTTATACCGAAAGCACAATCAAATATTGTAAACACATTACGTATAACTGAATGTAAATGTACATCTTCATTGTATATTCATGATGAACCTATCTTATTTCACATTACATTGTGTCCGGAATTGCCATTACCTTTATGGTTGAAACCAGCATTACAAAAAATAAATCGTTTTTTGGTTCAAATCTCCAACAGTACATGCCCGTGTGTTAAATGCCTGGCCCTTTCTTTCCTCCTCCCCTACAGAGCTCCTATCTGTAAGTAAGGCCTTATCAGGTATTATTCAATATAATACACGCCAACAGCAAGGCTGTCCTACATGCATTGGGATCTGGGGGTGCAGTAGTACAATGAAGACACGTACCTTTAATGTTAATTTCCCGTGATGAATACAAGTGCAGATATTGTAGGCATAAGGCTGGGTTGTCTCGGAGTAAAACCCCCACTCTTAACTATCTGCAGCCCACCAAAACAAAGCATGTCCTTCAGCACTTGGGTCACATTAAACTTTATGTGGGGCAGACCTGTTCCCTTACATATGGAGTGCTGTGAGGTGTTAGGCATAGAGGAGGCGGTGGTTAGGGCTATGACAGATTATGCTACACAGAGCATGGTGCCGGATTCATATACTATACTGAAGGTTTTAATTGTCCAGATGTTGTAGCGTTCATTTAGAGTGGGATACCTTTTTACCCTGTGGGTTGTAAATAAAGTGTAGTGTGTCAGGGAGCTATTAGCGAGACATTAGTGTGCTCCGGACCCGTGTACTTTAGACATGCACTCTAAACACGGTTGAATGCTTGTTGTATAGTGGGACTGAAAGTTGCTAGCCACTTTTTACTGCCTGGTAACATCAATACAGGCAGGGAGATGAGTAGGCTACACAGTCAATAGGGCCAAAGTGAACAAACCCCAGCGGAGGAAGATGTGGGTGTCAGTGTGGCCTTTTTTCCTTTTTCTAAACTGTCTTAAAAGTGAGAATAACCCATCCACTACCCACATGCTATTGTAATAAAATGACTAAAACATACATGTCACAGGACTATGTGATTATGGGTTTTTATTTTCGAATTCCTATGTAAGATGCCATTCCATAGACTATATATTGGCCTACTATAGCAACATTACCTAGAAAACGTTATGCTCCTTTGGATAAAGTCTTTAATAATTTGCATTTATTTAAAACGCATCCGCATAGACACGATGCGGGGGAGTCATCTGAGAGTAATGACTCGTCTCTAGTCCTTATTTGGATTCTTAGATATTACATTTAATTAGATAACGCGTAGGCCTACTGCATTGTGCAGGCGGTGGTCGTAATTGACTTACCGACGGTTGTGAACACGGTGCAGCAGAAGAAGAGCGAGCCAAAGAAGTTCCATCTCTCTGGTGACTGAAGCCAGATGGACTTGAAGTTCTGGGTGGTCGCGTTTTTAACCTTCGCCACTATGTCTCGTCGCGTGTACGAACTATTCACTGCAATCACAAAAAGGGAAGCAGTACAGGATACATATATAGGCAACACGTGAAACATAATGGAATAATTACGCATTCAGTATTAGGTGTGGTTGAAAACGTCAGTGACACGTTCTCCGTAATGGGTTTGTAACGACGCGGGTCACTTACGCGTGAGGTTCTGTACTTTGGTTACAAGTTCTGTTTCCAAAAACTTCTCAAACTCCTCGTTGTATGCATTCGTGCCTCTTCCTTCGATGTGCTGAAAAATCACCGCTCCTAAGGCTGCGTATCCAACCAGCGAGAGCGACAGAAACACATGGGGGAAGAGTCTCCATAAGCGCACAGCGCATTTAGAGAATGCCGTGGATCTCTTCTTCTCTGCCAGCGACATCTTCCAGCCCAGACACCTACTGGAGATGTCTGGTCATAGGCAGCCTGTATAAAGGTCTGGCCCCAGTACGCCATCCTTCCTCACTTTCCAGTGACTTGAGGGCTCAGGGGAGTCCATTATTGACTTCGTCATCCGGTCCAATTACCCCCCAATCCCCGTGAAACTGTAGCCTACTAAAGCAAACAGAATTGAGAAAAAGATGGCCACTGGAATCGAGGAGGTATTTTGAATGTGTACTGTACAAATAATTTAAAGGTAAACAAGATGTTTTACCTTGCCCATATTTTATCCTGTGGGTGTATGTATGTATGTGTGAAATTTAACTCTCGACTCTGCTTTCTTACCTCAAATATAAATCCTATAAATCCTATGCTTCCAAGGTGGGTTTGATAAAACTCGTTTTGTTTGAATGAATTAACAGTGTACTTCAATATATTCCTATTATTAGGAGTAGAATGATGAAAAGGGGGGCCCATGCACAATTCATAATGGACTGGCATCCAGACTAGGCTGAGAGTAGTTTCTCTCAATCCAGTGATGTCATGGTGATGGGAGACAAAAACACAAACTCTGCTCAGATATTAGCCATGTTTACATTATGTTTACTAAAATGTGAGGCTTTGAAATACTTGTGCCAAGACTCTAGCTTCTTTACCTCCAATAAGAATTGATCACACCGACATTCAGCAAAACATAATCCAGAGTTTTCCTACTGGAACCACATCCGTATCTTCATCCTTTACTTGACCTACAAAGCTCTCTAGTTGTATATTGTCACTATAATAATATATAATCATAATAATAATGGTATCTCCCATCATAACGTCCCTACCAAGCTCTCTAGGTGTAGTTTGGTGGACCCAGGAGGCAGGTGGGGTCTGTTTGGAAAAGGGAGGGGGGATTGAATCTGCTGATTTTATTTAGTTCTCTGATACATGTCCCTTCTCGATTACTGTACCTTGGTAACACACAATTTCATAAGATGAACGTTTGAGCCTGTTTCTTGGCAAAGCAGAAATGCATGCAATCTTGTAAAACAATTGGCAACCCTCTTTTGATCATTGTGAAAGTAACAGGTGCTGCGAGCTTTTTATATTTAGTGGACCATATGGATGCCAACATGAAGTTTAAGAGACTGAACAACTGGGCCTGCTAAAACGAGACTGCATAAACAACTTCTGTCCTTGAATGGTGCTGCTTTCATAACTGGCATAGTTCAGATTGTGTCAGTGTTCAAATTGTAATCCCTTACAACATATGAAGAAAGGGAGAAAGAAACACTTTTAACAATTACCCTACAATAACCTGGCTCCTTGGACAGTTCACGTACAGTACAGTACTTTTGCTGCAACTCTTATGCCTGGTCAATGTCACTTACATAAACATTTGACTTGTATTCGGGTTAGCATAAACATAGATCGTCCATCTACATCATCCCATAGCTAACACAATGATATCATCCCTGGCTTGAGGTACAAATTAGTCTGTAGACAAAGCTTTTAGTCAGCTCTTGTTAGTATTAAAATGACTGTCCTCTCCTGTGGGTATTAAAGTCTGGTTGGATGGTTGGTCAACGTAAGTGGCTAATGATTGTGTGTGGTACAATGCATTTCCTGTGAAAGATCTAGGTGGCATGGATGTGTGGGTTAATGTATTTTATTTCTAATCAATTCATGTGCATAAATTGTATTCAGGTTAATGATTATTAAGTATCACTGTCTACACTCAATCAATCAATTGTTTACCTGCATGGCATATTTCATACATACTTACAAGAAAAGAGCCCCCACCCCCCACTGTCTATAGTACACACACCAACATATTTATTCAACACACTTTCAGTACACACACAAGCAGTGCACCAGAGTTCTATTTGAAATCCAAAGGAAGCAGGAACGTGTTATAAGATAAACTGGTTTCACTCTTCAGGTCGTGTGGCAGCCGGTAACAGCAGCTACAGGTCCGTGTAGTGTACTGTATATACTGTACCAGATGAGGTTAATATTCTATGAGCAGCCGTGGAAAGTGCAGTACAGCAAAGCGAGAGCACTCCACTGTACTGGGTCTTTTAAAATTCTTTATTGAAACAGGAAGCCAGTGCAGTGATGGGAATGCCTGTGGCATAATAAAATGTGATACAAAGCATTAAAGGTAATTTATTAGTTTGTTTATATAGTGGCGGTTTACATATGCATTTTTAAACATATAGTGTGTCTATACCAAATACTAGTGTGTCTATACTAAATTCAATAAATTCAAACATAATTTTATTTTAGCCCCAAATGACGTCTCTAAATTATTGAAGAATCACTGAATTTGTGTGTACACAAATGTGTAATTATTTTTAAATAGAATTTTTGAACTTTAAAGTTTTACTCTCTGCAAGATACTCATTAAATGTTAAAACAAGCTTTCTGAGGCAAAGTGCGGTAGCTCCATGTCGGACAGTTGAATGCCATTATAAGGGGTAGCCTCACAGCTGCTAGTAAAGCACATTAAGAGAAAGAAAGGCCCGATAGTGTTGTTCTTTGTAGCATACGCCTGATGCCATTAACTCAATTCAATTCAAGACTTAAGGCGGTGCCTTCTTAGGGGAGGAAAGATTTCCAGCAGATAATGTATTCCGTTTACAACTGGAGCTGCTGGCCTCTTTGGTCTGGGACCGATGCCAGGGCTTTCATCAATTTAAGAAGCTCTGTAGCATCAAGACGCCTGGATTACCATGGTGCTCCCATAAGTGATCATAACATTTACATTTTACATCATTTATCAGATCCAAAGTGACTTACAATAAGTATATGTGTCAATAAGCCATAGTCCAGTTATCAAAAGGAAACAACATGCTGTTAGAATAATAACAGCAGCATGTCATCAGGGCTAACTTAGCTATACATTTCACAACATACATTACATAAACATACCACTAAATCCTCAAATAATTGCTAACAGCCTGAATAGCTAAAGACCTTCTAAGTGCTTAGATATGATCCTAACATAGAGCAGGAAAGAGAAGAATAGAGACAGAAGATGAATCATCACAGAGGGCATTACTGATATTGATACAAAGTCAACGTCAATGTTCTTCATCTCGATACATTGCCAGTCGATGTGAGGCTAAGAAATACCCTGCTCTAAACAGTCTTCAAAACAATATTTCATTTAAACTACAATTTACAAGCATTTAAGAGCAGGTAGGGGTTAACCATCAAGGACACTTAAAGGTACAGTGTACACTAGTGTAGCCCCATGTTTGGAATCAAACCCAGGACCTTTCAGCTGGAAGTAGAGCACTCTAGCCACTAGACTGTTATTTACACGCTACGACGTCTTGTATATCCTTATCCTACAACACAACTTCACTGTTCTTCTTTTTGAGGACCCTGACAACGGCCTCCAGAATTCCCTTCTTGTTGTTGACTAGATTGTAGTACGTTATATCCACCAGGGCCTGGTAATCCTTCTTGGAGTAGGTGAGATTGGTGGTCTTGTATGGAGACGAACTGCTGTTCACATCCACCTGCCCGGCCTTCATCTCCTGCTCCCCCGACCGGGGTACATCTATGGAGGAATACGAATGGGTTTACTGTTTAGATTATCATTTAGCAGACAGGAGCTTTAAGAGCTAATCGAAACCAACTTCTCAGGTTGGAGGTTGTCTGAGCTGTGCTGCAAATGGCAGCACCGCAAACCCACCGTGAAGTAGGCCTTAGTTGTCAGCACACCAAACAGGTCCAACATGTCAGTTAAGCAGGATCGTGTATAAAGTGTATCATGTAAATGTTATTTTGTATTTCACAAAGGTAATGGGTTTGCCCCATACCGCCTGTCAGTGGTCTAAAGTCTTATTCCTCTTTCTCCACAGAAGATGTACAAACCAGGCAACAACCTGCCCACTTCAACTCTCTAATCAGCTTCTCTTTCCCCTGGCTTGGTTCCACCCTTCAGGCCACAGCTCAAGATAATCAACCCTCGATGCATCCTTTCCTTCGTCTCCATGCAGTCTTTCCTTCTATCTGTCACAGCACAACTAGACCCTAGGCCCTCACCAGTCAGGCTTCAAGGCGGTTTACTCCACTGAGACTGCTATTCTCATGGTAATAGAGGCTTCACAAGCTTCTTCCCTCTCTTCACTTCTCATCCTCTTTGACCTGTCTGCAGTGTTTGACATTAGGCACTTTTTCACTGCAGGAACTTGTGGGCCGTTTTTGAGGGGGCGGCACCAAACGGCAGTTAACCTAACCCCACCTAGGCCCATCATCATACCACTGTGTCTTCATCCCCAACAGTGACATTTAGGGCAATCCAGGGCAACCAACTGTCCTGATTAGGCCTCTACTGTCCAGATTAGGCCTCTACTTTCCAGATTAGGCCTCTACTGTCCAGATTAGGCCTCTACTGTCCTGATTAGGCCTCTACTGTCCTGATTAGGCCTCTACAACATCAGAAGGATACAGCCGTTCCTCACAAGAGAAGCAGCGCAGTTCCTGATCTGGTATTTAACTAATCACAGTCTGGTATTTAACCAACCTAAGATCTCCTATGTAACCCCTCTTCTGAGACCTTCCCCTTCAAGGTGTGCAGCAGAGTCAAGACACTGGCTGGCATACAGGGCCCTCTTCAGTTCCCCTTCTGTCTTGCTCCTCATTAAAGGATCATTGGAATGAAAACCTGCTATTGAGTTCCTATTGACCCAATGACAGGACAGCCCTCTGTCTACCATGACATCTACAGCATCTTGGACATGGACCGTGATGATAGTGTATTTACCTTTATAATATATTCATATTATGTTACCAAGGGAACCTTCCAGAACCTTACCAGGAGCCTTGAATTCTTTGTAAGAGACATTGACGAGAGGAAGATGGAGCACAATGGGGGCGTTGGGGTTTTTCTTGTCCTCGAAGATGTAGAGCTCCCTTATAGGTTCAGCCGCCAGTTTCTTAAAGTCAATGCTGGGGAAGGGAATCTTGTGGTCCATACAGTAATTTGAGGTTTCTTTTATGACCTAGAAATTTGAAAACAATTCCACATGTTAACATGTTAATGTTGTTTTCATATGTAATGAACAAACTAAACTGGGAGATCATTAAAAGGCACCACATACAAGATTGTTACATTAAATATTTATTTTGAGTGAGTTGTATAGTGCAGGCTGCTAGTTACTACTAGGCTGGATCCCTAGATGCGATTGGTTTGTACAATTTTAAAATTGACAATTTTATACAAAAAACAAATTGTAAAAAATGGTGTACTAAAGAAAGTATTGGGATTCAGCTCCAGAACCAAGAATGTGTTTTTGTATTTTTCCTTTGATTCAATTCACCAATAATACATCTTGTGGATCCCATGAATAGCTGAGGGATATGATGATGTCCACAGCTCTCTGCACTCGCAGAACTGGCTCACAGGCAATGTTGAT
>JAODLI010002393.1:0-10558 GCA_027575585.1 Percopsis omiscomaycus
GGACTCCCAGCCAGGAGGGGGCAGGATAGTCTAGTGGTCTGGGTGTAGGACTCCCAGCCAGTAGGGGGCAGGATAGTCTATTGTTAACCCTAGGCAGCAGTGCGACGAGGCGTCTATTCCCCGCTAAGCGATGGCCGCTTGGCGGTTCACTTTGGTTCAAATGCGTCACTGTCACTTTTTACCCAGCATTACTTGCAACACATCACTTACACGGATATTCCGTATCATAGCAACCAAAATGTCTCAAGTGAAAAAACGCTGTGCCTCCAAAGCGCTCCCTAGCGCCGCCAGCTGGACACGGGGCCTAGGGCTGCATGTCAGTAATCATTTGTACTTTACTTCTACGCTAGATGAGCATGACATTGAGTCACACCACAGATTCATGTGCGCTCCAAAGGTCCAACTGAGCACCCTTCCTCCGGCTGCGTAGCGGGGGCCGTAGCTAGTCCCCTGCGCCGTGGTCCTGGAGGCCCCTGATGGATCACGGTAATAGTGAGCAGAGTCCAGAGGAGCCGGACGCTGGGGGTCGAGCAGAGCTGGACTTTGGCCGGAGGGCGTCGGAGTCCGAGCACGGCTTGTCCAAGATCACCCACAATGCCCTGGAGAACATGGGGGCTTTAGGCCACGGCCTCAAGCACTTCTTCCAGCCCCAGCGCCGCCGCTCGTCCGTTTGTCCGTATGACTCCGTGTCGTCCTCCACGCTCCCCCCTGCCCCTGACCCCTCTGAAGCAGGGCCCGAGGCAGGGGAAGCCCCCGCCCCGTCAGCGCCCCCTCTGGACTCTGACAGCGCTGCCGCTTCCCTCCCTCCCGCAGCTCTGAGCCGCGTCCTGCAGCAGATCCGAGGTGCCCCCCCAATGATGAAGCGAGGCACCAGCCTGCAGAGCCGGCGCAGTAAGGCGGGCGGGGCGGGGGACGGCCCACAGAAAGGCAGCCCCCAGATCCATCGGCGAAGCACCCACGAGGCCCTGCTGCAGGCTGGACGCCCGCGCTCCTCCTCCACCACGGACACGCCCACCAGCCCCGCCCTGGCAGACATGCTGCTGACCTCTGGGTACCACTCCACCGAGGAGCCTGACAAAGTGAGTGGCTGTTAGCGGTCTGAACCGCTGGCCGTGGGGATCATCTAGTCCAGCCTCTGAGCCCCAAGATAAGGGTGCCAGGGACCCCCTACTGTCCCCGGAGGGGGATGAAGCATGCTGGCGTTGTAGTCGTGCACACGCACTAATAGACCTATCCAAACACGAGCATAAGGACACTAGAACACCACAGCCTACCAACCATAGTGTTATTTTATAGTCATTGAATGTAGGCTAGTAGCAGAATACAACAAAGTAATCTCTGTAGTACTGTAGTACTCTGATCTAGAGGAGGGTTAGGCCAGGGGGAACACTAGTGGTGACGCAACCTAATTCATTTAGAATAATCACTCCCAAAACACACAATAACAAAGTAGACTCAGTATACAAAATATCAGACGATACATGTCAAGTCAGTGTGAATTAAGGAAATAAGTGGAGGGTTTATTAATGTCTTGGATACGTCTGGATGAAGGGATGAATCTGAATACGAGCTGTCAGCCTGGGAAGGTCCGAGATGGCCTGTGAGTGGCTGGTCACCGTGTGCTGTAAGCCTTTCTAAATTTAGCTTGTGCCATCTCTACATGTACAACAGGTCAGAGATGGCTTGCAGGCTTTAACAAGCTCAACGTGAGTGAAGTGCCTTGTTTTCATCTCTCACACAATGATTCACAGGGATCTGCCAAAGAGTTTGCTAGTTTTGAAGAAAAAATACAAAACTGTCAACTGGTCAATTCATGATTCTGTCACAAATATTTTTATTTATTTATACAAGTGCTTCACGGAACTAGTAAAATACCCCAAAAATGTTTTGGGGTATTTTACATGCTAAGAAAATGCACACTTATCTTTGGCAGTGCTTGATGTTACTATAAACTGGTGCTGCAGCCTTTCTGCTTTGTAAAATGTTGACATTCTTTCTAAATTCCAATTCTTCTCCCATTTTCCAGCTTGATCGTTACGATGGGTCAGGCCTCGCCGTGTCAGCCAACGCCGTGTCCTGCGGTGCAGACGGGTATGGGGTGGATGTGGTCGATAGTACGCCAGACCCCCAGCGAACCAAGCAGGCAATCTCTCAGCTACAGCAGAAGATCCTCAAGCTCACTGAGCAGATCAAGATTGAGCAGACCGCACGGGACGACAACGTTGCAGAATACCTCAAACTGGCCAACAACGCAGACAAACAACAGAGCGCACGCATCAAACAAGTGTTTGAGAAGAAGAACCAGAAATCCGCCCAGACCATCCACCAGCTGCAGAGGAAGCTGGAGCATTACCACAGGAAGCTGCGGGAGGTGGAGCACAACGGAATCCCACGGCAGCCCAAAGACGTTTTCCGAGACATGCACCAGGGACTCAAAGATGTTGGGGCCAAGGTGGGTGCGGTCGTTGGGCCCTTGATGGTAAACATCAACGTTGGCGTCATTAAAGGCTGTGTTGAAATGCTGTGTCTGCATTCTGGGAACCAGATGTTAATTGACATTGTTCTGTAAGTAAGGTTTAGGTGGATAATAACCCCAAAAGATTATATAATCTATCTAGCTCTATCCATCCGTCCATCCATGACCACCATACTCGCATTAAAAGAGCATGCATGCTAGATTAATTCATTTCAAGTTGCTATAGCCAGATTAGTCCAGCCTGAGCATTGACTAAACTCTGCCCTCTACAGGTGACAGGTGGCCTTTCTAGCTTCTCGCAAGCCACTCATTCTGCCGCTGGTGCAGTGGTGTCTAAGCCCAGAGAAATTGCTTCCCTGATCCGCAACAAATTTGGTAGCGCTGATAACATTGCGGCCCTCAAAGACTCTCTGGACGAGGTCCAGGGGGAGGAGGCTGTAGGCACAGGGGGAACCAGGGCCCTTGGAGGAGGGCAGCTGCAGTCCAGTCCCAAGTATGGCAGCGAGGATGATTGCTCAAGTGCTACATCTGGTTCTGCAGGGGCCAACAGCACCACTGGACCCCCCGGTGGACCCCCCAGCTCTAAGGGCAATACGCTTGAGCATGCCCAGGCGTCGGGCTTTGACACGCTGCTTCATGAGATCCAGGAGCTCCGGGAGAACCAGAGCCGCCTGGAGGAGTCCTTTGAGAAACTAAAAGCTCTCTATCAGAGGGACTACACAATGATCATGGAAGCTCTACAAGAGGAAAAATTCAGGTAGCATAGGATTATATACCGTAGTAAATGGGTAGCAGAGAGGGTAAAAACCAGCTATGCTTGGCCTTGGTGTAATGTCCCCTGTCTTTTTACTTCTGTGTTTTGCAGGTGCGAACGTTTAGAAGAGCAACTCAATGACCTTACCGAATTACACCAGAATGAAATCATGAACCTGAAGCAAGAGCTGGCCAGCATGGAGGAGAAGATCGCCTACCAGTCTTACGAAAGAGCACGGGACATTCAGGCATGTCCCACCAAACCACGCTTTGATGTTCATCTAGCTAAATGCAAGGATTATGGAATCACCACACTGAGAGGATGTTCACCCAGCTTTTTACTTCCCAGCTAATAAACAAATCACAGATATGACACAATTAATAGCTGAACAATATAGCTCAATAATTAAATTATTTTAACTAATGGGATATTTTTTACCAAATCAAGTAGAAACAATGATGGAATCACCTTGTAATTTGCATTTCTAAAACAAATACCAGCACGTCTGAATATGCAAATGATTCTGCAGTTAAAAGAGAGTGCTTGCATGACCTTAACAAGCTGTTAGGAAGGTTATAAAAGGAAAACATGCGTGTAGACCACGGAAGACGTCAAAGCGTCAAGATGGAAAACTCAAAGCAATATGCCGACAAATGAAAAACAAATGGGCGGAAACAGGAGTCAATGTTTGTGACAGAACTGTAAAAAATCGGCTGAATGAAATGGATTTACATACAGAAAAGCCAAACACCCATACTGACACCCAAACAGAGGAAACAAGGTGACAGTGGGCTAAAGAGAAGCAGTCATGAAGTGTGGATGTTTAGATGAAAGTGAAATTCAGTGATGAACCATGAATCTGCATTGGCCGAGGAGATGATGCTGGAACCTTTGTGGTGCCGTTCTAATGGAACATCTAACGATGACTGTCATTTATGATATGAGGTTGCATGCCAGGTAAAGGACCAGGGGAGATAGCAATCATTACCTCAACTGTCAATACACAGGTGTACATTGACATGTTAGACACTTGTCTCATTCCATCTATAGAAAATAGGTTTGGTGAAGTAATTTTTCAGGATGACAATTCATCTTGCCATAGAGCAAAGAGTGCTAAAGCTATTCTTCAGAAGAGGCATATCAACTCAAGGAAAGGGCCAACAAACAGTCCGGATCTCTCAATCCCATTGAAAATGTATTGTGTAAGTAAAAAGGTCCATGACAAGGCTCCAACCTGCAAAGCTGATCTGATTGGAACCAGCTTGATGGAGAATAGAAGAAGTCATTAAGTCTCAGCCTGAGGAGGTGCAACAAAGCACTAATTGTGATTGTTTGTTTTTGTTGATTCCATAATTTTATTTCTCTACTTGATCTGGAAAAAGAATATCCCATTAGTTAAAATAATTGGATTTAATTAGTTTGAGGTATATTTCACAAAGAGAAAATGTTCAGCTAAACAAAAATGGTTTTGTGTCATATCTGTGATTTATTCATTTGCTGGAAGAACATCGTGGTGTGGCGATTCCATATCCTGCTTGTGATGTTCATTAGACGTCTTAGTGACAGTTCTCTCCCAAACCTGTAGGAGGCACTGGAGGCCTGTCAGACGCGTATCTCCAAGATGGAGCTGCAGCAGCAGCAGCAGCAGGTGGTCCAGCTGGAGGGGCTGGAGAACGCTACCGCCCGGACCCTGCTGGGAAAACTCATCAACGTGTTGCTCGCCGTCATGGCTGTGCTGCTGGTGTTCGTCTCCACCCTGGCCAACTGTGTGGTGCCCTTGATGAAGACGCGCAGCCGCACCCTCTCCACGCTGCTCCTGGTGCTCCTGCTGGCCTTCCTCTGGAGGAACTGGGAGGCTGTTTCTGGATCCCTGGACCATGTGCTGCTGCAGCCTAGATGACCTGTCTGCAGGGGCGTGGGCGAAGACCACCGGGACAAGAGATGTGGTGGGAGGGGGTTGAATCTCAGGCACACTGCCTCTCCCTCTCTGCTGCTGCACCTCCTCCTCCAATCACGTATCGATCTCCGTTGAGCTCCCTGAGCTTTGAAAAGGATGAACGTGAGGAAGAAATGGAGGAATAGAGTTTGGACATTGGGAATTAGCGTGTTATCTTTGGTGCAATTGTGGCATGAGCACAGAAGCGTAGTGCTTAGATGAAGTGGCTGAGAGCTGAGAGAACTGCACACTTGATTTCTCTCCTAAGTGAATTTGTTTACATGTGAAAGATGTGTTTTCCTCACTGGAACACTTGTACTACAAAGTTTTATTGTTTTAAAGGTTGTATTGTTTTAATATCACTGCTATTCTTAAATACACTTGATGGATGGTTCTCTCTCTATCCTTTGTTCAGTTTTAACTGTAATGAGGCAATGTTCTATTGATTTACCTTTTTATTATTATTATTCTTTTACTAAAAGTTCTTCCTTCTTGCCAGTTAATTTCCTCATCAATTTTTGTTAACTTAATATTTGAATGTTTCCTCAGCTCTTCTCTACACTGAATTATGATGTGCCGGCAGATCAACTACTAGACATTAATGTGGAATTAAACGTGTTCTTCACTGCATAAGTTAGTGGTGGATTTTGTAACAATCTTCTTAACGTGGAGTCATCGTCACTGGTTCTGATAAAACCCAAGATATTGAAATGGAGCTCATTTATTTTGAATGCTCCGCTATCCTGATGGTAATGCCACTGGAAACAAATGATTCTAGGAACTAAATGAACATACTTGAAGAGCAGTAAAAATGCTCAAAGACTCAGTGCTTCCGTACTGTTTCTATTAGTGACAATGAAATAGTAAGCTTTTTTTTTTTAAACAAATAAACATGCGGTTTTAAAAGTGAAACTGGTCATTTTGTCATGTCTATTTTGCAGAATGGTAAAGAATATTAACAGGTAAGCCCATTCAAACATCACTGATGTTTGAATCATGGTTCTTTTTCCCCTTATCAAAGAATAAACTGATTCAGCCATTTACATATACAGGATTTAGCAGGCGCTTTCATCCAAAGAGACTTACAATTAGTACACTGTCAAAAGACAAGGTCATACCAGTTATCATCTGCAACGTTTCATTAGAATGATATCAGGGGTAACTTTTGTAACATAACAGCCTAAGTACCAGCAAAGGACAACAGTTTCCAAGAGCTGATCTAACAGGATGACCAATTAATGCAATATGAAACACTAGCTGATTAAGGGATACCATTCTGGTGGCATTTATCTTGGCTAAAGTAAATGACCCCCCCCTCAACACAAGGCATATTTTATGCCAAAGCGCACACAAGTTTCCAAAAAGCAAATTTTATTGAAATATACAAACAGTTTAAAAATATTACTGAACAAAGCTCATTCTGCAGTCTTCTTCCCACGTTTCACATCACCAACTTCACTTTTGGCAGCCTTGGTCTTTGCTTTAGTGGGATAGGACTTCTCACCAGGTTCCTTCTCTGTAGTCTTTGCTCTAGTGGGATAGGACTTCTCACCAGGTTCCTTCTCTGTAGCCTTTGCTTTAGTGGGATGGGACATCTCACCAGGTTCCTTCTCTGTAGTCTTTTTAGCCTTTGGTTTCTTTGCTGGGGCCACCTTTGCTATGCCACTGTCTGCCTTCACCTTTTTGGCAGGCTTCTGCCAAAAGAAAGAGTAAAGTTTTACATTTATACACAAACCACCCACCCACCATCATTTACATACCTCTTTCTTTACAGCGTCCTTTTTCTTTGTGGTACCTTTAACAATAAGCTTACATCAATTAAAAGCATAACGGGCCTGGTAGGCCTACTGTAGTAGTAGTAGGCAAGACTGTAGGACCTAGTCCATTACATACCTTTTTCGTTAAGAGTTTCTGTGGACTTTTTGGCTGCAGCCTTCTTTGTAGCTTTTGGTTTTTGAGCATTAGGATCCGTATTCTCAGTTTTTCCCTTCGGTTCTTTGCCTTTTGTGGCGAGCTAGAAATATACAATTGTAAAAAACAGATTTCTGGGCGCGTTACTCTACACAACCCGAAACATTGCTCCACTTACCCGAAACCTTCCTTGTGCGCCAGTCGTGACGGTAGACTTAGCTGGCCTGACCAACATCCCGTTTTCTAGTCCTTTTATCAAAGCCTTGCGTACCATGTACTTCAATCTCACCAAGTCCACAGTGGGATATTTCTGCGCTATGCTAGTTCGTATGGCTTGTGTGGAAACACCCTTTCGCGAGTCCAACTCTTTCAACGCTTCTTTTATCATTATCATCGTTGAGGGGTGAGTCGGAACTTTTCGTGGTGCCGCAGAAGCGGTCGAATCTGGGAAAGAGCAGTTAGTAATTACGAAGAGTCCCAACAATTAGGCGAACTCGTTTCGGTATTTAACACAAACCTGCTTTTGAGTTATTTTCTTCTCCCTCTGGAGCATCAGAAGAGGGTGAAGCAATCTCATTTGAGGCTGTCGTTTGCTTTTTAGGAGGCATTAAACCAAAGGAAGTGCAGCACTATACGTTTGATTGAGCCACTCCACTGCTACAGTGCACTTTTCGGTTTCTGAGCCAAAGGACGTCCACCTTTTAACTCCATTCCGCAGGTGCGTTGCATTACGCCATTTACGTCTCGTATCACGCGCTTGCATGTGAATTCAAGCCCCAAATGTTTGTCGTCAGTTGCTTAGGCAACAATGAGACTGTGGTAGGCTATTAAAGGTCATATAAACTATGATAATGATAGCCTACATTTACATCAAAATGACAAAATTAAAAATTACAAACTACACTCCACTGGGCAAAGTGGAGTATCACTAAACGCAGGATGTGACTGCGAAGTGCCATTATTTGGGACAGACCAAATGACCAAAGCTTTGGTGTAGCCTAGGTAGGCAACATTTAGATTTATATTGGACAATCATAGTGGAAGTTATGGTCAGTAGAGCTGCAGCTGTTGTTGAGAAGCTTGTGTAAATTCTGTGATTTTAACTGCATGGTGTCAGTTTAGACACATTTCTAGTCTTCCATCTAAGCCTATCAGCAGATGGATTCAGCGTGGCAAGGCCCAATGTAAAATTGATATAAATGTGTTTTATTTATTTATTAGATGGAACTGTTACACACACTGCCACTAGTTCTGCTTCTCTAACTCCTGTGAATGCTGCATCAGGAGAAAAAAATAAAGGTATCCTCCTTAACGTATCTCCTTACCTATCAAAGTAGTTCTCAGATGCATCATTTAATGTTTGGAAATGTGTTTATTTACTTATTAGGCCCAACTGTAACTACTCCTAATACAAAAGCTTCTTCTACTTCTGGTGATGTGACATCCATGAAGCCAGTTCCAGATGACAACCTAACAGGTTGGTAACATTCATTTAGGAGAAAAGAAGATATGTGTTGCTATAAATAACAATAAATGTGTCTACAGTATGTGATATTGTAATCGGTGTGACAGGTAGGGCCCGTACAGCTAGTTGGACCTCTGCCTCTGTAAACATATTTCATTCAATATACTGACCAAAGAGAATATTTCATCCCGAATATAGTGATAGAATCATTGGTTTTATTCATTGCAAAATCACTTTATGTAGCAGTGGTACGTAAATTTCATTCAACTGCTTTTTACACAACTTACAAATGAAAATTAACAAATACATGTGAAGTTAAAAAGATGTACCAGCTGTGCATTGCTCCAGTCATTGACTAAACTAGTGGTTTAATGAGCTATGTTAGGTGCAAGTGCGGAGCAAGTGCTGACTGAGCTTGTCTTGGCCTTAGGAGAAGTGAAACTCAGTATTTACTGTCCCCTAAAAGGGATGTATTCTAAGAGCTCTTAGTATTCTAAGAGCTGATCTAGCCGAGTAGAAAGAAGATTTTTTGTTTTTTTGTTTTTTTTTAAGGGAGGAAAGGAGGTCTATTTATAATGCTATCTTGACCCAGAGTCCACCTAAGGAGATGTCCAAACATGTACTAAAACTAACAGCCTTCATTAAACCTTTCCTCACCCTCTGAGGAAATAATAAATTTTCCCAAGTCTATTTCTCATTCAACCCCCCCGGGTGAGTTGTTCCCAGTCTCCCAATCCATTCTTTCTCTGCCATTTCCTTTCCCTGCAGGACCAATTCCCCTTACCAATAGGTCCTGGAGGTTCTTATTCCTTCTGTACACCACTATAATTTTGTGATTTTGCAGGTAATGTTTTTATTTTAGTAAATTGTTCAAAGTTTTGCTTAATAATTTTGTTCAAATGTACACTCACTGTTGTATAAGTTGTAATAAGTTGTAATAAGTGGTATTAATATATGTTTTCCCTCAGTCTTGTCCATGTATGTTTTGAGTGTGTTTCTCAGGAATTGTTTAGAATAGCCTCACTGTCTTAAGGCTTTGAATAATGTGTTGGTTGCTTCTTTAAAATCTGTCTCTTCTGTGCAGATCCTACGGAATACAAGTATTTGTGACTTGACAATTCCTCTAAAGGTGTGTTTGGGATGGAAGCTGGTCTTATGCAACAGTGAGTGTGTATCCGTGGGTTTACAGTAAACCTTGACGCTCAGTTATTAGTTATCTCAAATTTGTTTCCTTTATAGGTGATTGTGTCTAAAGATATTTTAAATTTGATTTGATTGATGTGTGTTTAGGTGGTGGGAGAACACATGACATTCCTCCCTGCTGTGTGTCCAGATGCCCCAGATGTCATCCAGGAACCTGAAGTCATGTGTGGGCTTCAGAGAACAGTGTCAATGCCGACTCTAACCCTAACCCTGACTGTTACATTGTCCTTAAGGTACCATTACTGCAGTAATACTTTCGACTAGTCCTATAGTAGGACTGTTCTAGGACTGTTATTTATGTTATCGTAACTCTTGGTGTTTGTAGACGTGCCTGGATGACAACGGAGCTCTGAACTGGCACATCTTCTACTGGATTGGGCAGGACGCCACCTTGGACAAGAAGGCAGGCTCTGCCATCCACGCTGTCAATCTGAGGAACTTCCTGGGCGCTGAATGTCGAACCATTAGAGAGGAGATGGGAGACGAGAGTGAGGAGTTTAGTGCTGTACGTACAGAGTCAACGTTGTGATTAGGGATGTTCCTAACCCTTTCCCTTACGTTTAAACAGAAGATTACATTCAAGGCTAGTCTAAAAGTAAGAAAACTGAACAAAACTGAGCACAATTTAATCAAAAATCTGTCTGTCTGCAGGCGTTTAATGCTGTCTGTCTGTCTGCAGGCGTTTGATACTGTCTGTGTGTCTGCAGGCGTTTGATACTGTCTGTGTGTGTGTGTGTGTGTGTCTGCAGGCGTTTGATACTGTCTGTGTGTGTGTGTGTGTGTGTCTGCAGGCGTTTGATACTGTCTGTGTGT
>JAODLI010002395.1:0-10557 GCA_027575585.1 Percopsis omiscomaycus
ACACAAAACTAGAGAAGAATCAGTCAGGAAGGATAAGGAGAGAGCAATTGTCTGTGGCCACCACCTGCAAAACCATTTGCTTTTTTGGGGGTTGTCTTGCTGTTGCCTCTCCAGTGCCTCACTTTCATTTGCCCCAAAACAGGTGACATTGATTCACAATCCCTTATGGGCTCCCTTATGCTTCCTAACTGGACAGATTGATATCCCTGAAGTTTAATTGACTTGGGGTTATACTGTGATGTAATTACGTGTTCCCTTTTTATTTTTTTGAGCAGTGCATTATATAATATATCAACATATAAGAAGCGTTTATGAGGCGTATACTCTGATACTGATAGCTTCTGATAGCTTCTCTGGTGGACCAACTACTGGTGCTTGACGCTGAAGTAATATCAAACTAGACTGAATAATAAATAACAGCGCAACGTAAAAATCGTATAGATATGTAGTTCTGTCTCTGTTTAACAGTATCCTTTGTATTTCTCCCCTCTTTGTACATCTTTACTTTACCCAAAGCTTTTGGGGGTTTCGTTTTAGTTTATTTTGTTTCAACTGCCCACTTTCCTTACCTGGCGTTCCTCTGTCTTTCTTTTGTGCTTTTTCCCCTTTTTCCTTCATATTGTCTTCCCTGCTATCATCTCTTTCCCTCTCCGATGTCGTTCGTGTCGCCACCTTCTTCTGTCAACCCCCCATTCCTATCCATTTCCCACTCTTTTCTACCATACCCCCCTCTGCTCCGCAGCCACAGCTGCTGGAGAGACTGTTGGAGGAGATTCAGAATTTGAAGGCTACTGTTCTGTCTCAGGAGAAGAGGATCTGTGATCTGGAGAATAAGCTTTCCCAGTACACAAATGGCACTGCCTGACACACACACACACACACACACATTGTGAAAATGGTCTGAATTATCCAAATGTGATAAGCAAAAAAGGTTCCCCTTTCTATGTGGGAAAAAATACGAATTATGTTACAAACATTATTCTGGTTAATTCCCATCTTTTCCAACCAAAATTAAGTTTTCTACCCAACATTGAATGAAACATAATCTGTTGAGTTATCAGTTGAGGATCGAGACGCCATAGGAAACATATAATGTAAAACATATAATGTAAAAACGATCTCCAACTCACCCAAAACCTGTAATGCTAACACACACAAGTTATTAATTATTCAATTAAAATGATTTGCTTATATTTTGGTCGGAAATGATCACCACTTGGTCCATATCATAACTGGCTGAAATTGTAAGAATGATGACCCTCAAATACTAAACAAATGTATGTGAGGGTCACAACAGGGATATTGGGAGGGGGTAGTCACTTTGATGGGCCTGTGCAGGTTTGGTTAAAGGACTGATGTACACTGTAAGTAAGAAGTCTTTCTGTTCTGTTTTTGAACAGACAAAATCAAAGGTGAAATCCAAGCCTAGAAATTCTTTTCCAAATGCATCGTCATAAACACACCAAAATGTCACTCACATGCACAACATTACCTGATGGACAAATACATGTTGTCAACATAGCTATACTGCACACACAATACTTACACTACCTTATCAGAACATTAAAATAGCTTTCTCTGAATCTCTAACTTTCTCTTTTCAAAATGTAAATAGTGATATAGAGAAAAATAGGGGAAAAAATGTTAAAACCGAAAATAGCTTTGTTTGTTCTGTAAAAGGATTATATATGAAATGTGTCATGGCATCAATAAAAATGATCCCTTTTTTTAACAGTTTTTCACGTGTCAATCTAAACAGAAATGACCATGCACCTATCCACTGTTTACTGATTATTCCTTGCTCTTGTTCTGTTCTGTGCTCTAGACTGCTATCTCTTCACAGCCCAAAAAAAAGGCTAGGTTTACCATTTATTGATGTATAAAGTTAGATAAACAATTTATATGAATACTGTAAGTATGAGAATATGAAATTCATAAGAAAATTTTGATTTTCGCCGTATTAATTATAAACTTCACGTTTTGAACAATACTTGCTCCTGCGGAAATTGTGAATCCATGCCGACAGGCAGAAAATGTGTCCTGCCAGGAGATGAATGCGGTGTGTATAACCCATTGTAAACTATATAATAGCCCCTTTTTACACAGCCAAGGTGGGAATATTGTGCCTTCATTACACCTCGCCATTCTGTGTAAGAGGCTGTGACCGCAGAGGACGCCTTTCCACTGAACAGTGATTGTTATTGCTTCTTATGGGGAACGAAGCAATAACTGGGGTTAGTTCATAGTTTATTTCATAAACAATTTACAAGTATGGCAATATTTTTCCATGGTTTCGTTCACCATAAGGAGCAATAACAATCAGTGTTTTAATGTGCACCAGCAACTTCCGCGGTCAGAGAATTTGGTGTTACAGCGGCATGGAGGAATGGGTGTGACGTTTTGATTTAGCCTACTGAACAACACATGTAATAGATTAAAGTGGGTGTGTGTCGTGTAGTCTGCTAGACTGCAGATAGACCCTTCTCCGAAAACACTGGTGTTACACATCACACTCTTTGGTCCCACCTCTGGTTCCGGAATGCGATTGCTATAAGGACACACTGGGGCAGCGATATGCCACCTTTGTTTTGTTCAGTAAACAAGTGAACGCAGCATAATGAGGGACTTCTTAATGGCCTTATCTCTAAAAAAAAGACCGCACATTTTAACAGAAAACACAAATTACAATTCATGGGCTTTAAGACAGAGACATAAAACACGATATACTACTTTGTGCCTTTTGAAGCATTAAAAGCAGGGCTACAATTCAATACTATTCAATGTGATTAGTGCTTTAAATGTATAATTATATAATATCAATTGTGTAAACTTTGCTGTGATACAATGTATTCTATGAAAGGCAAAGTGTGGCTGCTGGACAGGAATGTCTTGATTCTTGAGTCCAACTTCATGCCCCATCTAAGAGACTACTTAGGCGACAAAATAATAAAAGATATCAGTGACAGTTTCAGTCTATTTGGGAACATTCTAGAACACCAGTTGCACAATCCAAGCCATCAACTCACATTTACAGATTGGACTATAAATCATGAGGCCAGCTGGATGGCAGGGGCACATATGTTATGCATATTTCCTCCACTCCCGTGTTTCATGTTCTCCATATCATGTTGATCTGTTGATAACACACAAATGTTTGAGCTCTTGAATAGCTACCTTACTCTAATTTATGAATTTTAATTTGTGTAATTAATGCATTTGTTTATTCCAGATGTGCCTATATCTTGCCTACAGGCAGTTTGTGAGCTGGGGCTATTTGGGAAAGTGCAATAGGGTAGTAATACCTTCCTGTGTTGTGCTGCACATACAGCGGGAGTACCCAGATGATGAAGGGGAATACACTGGCTTTAAACCCCCACCCCACCCCCTTGATGGCTGAACTTTTGTTTTATTTTCTCTTCTTCTATGATGCCAATTCTGTTAAGACAGATCATGTGTTGTTGCGACAGTAAATTGAAAGCAGCTGTTGAAACAAAACTATTGTCATTCTTACTTGGCAGTGGTGACACACTGGCTCTGATCATCACTTGTAGTCCTCACAGGAATTGGATCAATCCGACACTCAGCATCCCTGGTTGATACACTGGGGCTCTGCTGGAAAGGGACAGGTAGCCTGAAACAATATTAGATAAATACTGAAAAATATACATAGCATGAGCTGGAATGAGCTTATATACATGAGCTATAGACAGAGTTAACTAGCTAATAACTTCTTTTGAATGTATGATATACTGCCCCTTTGCATGGTGTATATTAACACTAATATATATTAGGCCTACTAGGCTAGAGTTGTCATTCTATGCAAAGACGGCACCTAATGTATTTGCAATATAAGAGTATTTCCAACTCTTTTGGAACTATAGTTACATTAGGAAGGCTTACTGTTAAAATAATGACTGTCATCAACGTGTGTTTAGCCTGAATACCTTGCACAATCTCCAGCATATAGGCCTATTCTCGGCTCAAAGTATGGAGTGTGACCCATAATGCAAGTATGTTTATTGAAGTGATTTGGAGAAAACCACTATAGTAACAAGGCAAATAATGTAATTAACGAGTATAACAATCGAGTGTTCGAAAAAAATCGGTAAGGCAATTTTCAAATGTGAACTACTGTTATATGCTCAGACGCAAAGAGGTGGTAAGCAGGACTGGATGGTTTTCTAGGCATTCATCGGCGCACCGTCATGGATGACAGTGAGCGGCTGCAGATAACTCCACCCACAAAATCGCCACTCAGAAATGGGTTTGGGCCTATGTAAATATCTCACGATTACAATTAAAAAAAATTTCATCGTTTGCTGAGGTTAATATTATACCTCAATGACATAGTAAGAATCAAATTACCGATTTCCCTTGCCTATCCATTTTATGTATTTTTAGTCCACAAAACGCCCAGTTTAAGCTGTGTATTATTCTCGCTTGGTAAAACGTCCACACATTAAGAAGAACTAGTGCTCCTATTGCACCAGATGAGAGGGGTGTCCAAACTTGGTGAGTCGTGGTCAGCGGGGGAACCCAGCGGTGCCACGTGGGTGAAACACAACGTAGAGGCACATCTAATATACAGTGGTGTCCAAAGGTCTGAGTCTATCAAGTTCTTTCACCAAAACCTAAATAAATAAAAATCTAATTTATCCGACGTTTTTTATGTTTAGCTGAAAAATCCTACTATTTAATGAAGTTTCTTTTAATGCATTACCTCTTAACCTGTGGTGTTAATTAATACTATGAGTAGCCTGTATACTGTATATACCGGTATTAATTAACATTGTGAGGCCACATGCTATAGCTTCTAGACCTGTACAGAGTTGCCTGTACCCCTAGAATAAAGTAGCCTAAATAAGATGGTATTCAGTATGTTGTGTATATAGCTCCTAGGATCCATCAAACACAGTCAAATCTGTTCTCAAACCGATACATGGCTATGTCTACCAGTTGGCTTTGTGAAAAAGGGCCCCATTTGTTTTCTCTTTAATAGGCTATTACAGTTTGCCAAACCATCATGTTTGGTAGCCTGGTCAAACCTGCCATTACAGTAATAAGACAATTGGGATGGGATGGGTCAGTATACAGTAGTCACAGTAACATGTGACAGAAGGGCTTTAACATTTTAAGGCAGAGGTGGGCCTCCAGGGCATGCAAGGCCTTCTCTGCGGGCCTAGACATCGTCAGAATCAGACAATTATATTTCATATGCAGACGGGCAGAATAGCTTCTCCTGGAGGAAACTGTCAAAACTGATGTCCTTGTTCAGGAGGTGTACAGTGCCAAGTGCGCAAATATGGCACCATATACAGGAAGTTTGTGTCTCCTTCATAATTTATCTTAGGTCTGTGTACTATAAATGTCAATTAATGCAGAAGCAAAACACACATACACAGCATAGGTAAATAACTAATATATTAATGTAATATAAACTAATCACCTACTCACTATTTATTATATTATCATATTATATAATTATATCCCTTGCTGTTTAATTATTTAAAAATTTCCATGACGCAGGCCCAGACTGCACCTGTTCATGCGTACCTATTTTCCACTAGATGTCACTGTTGTTCCATTTGACTTCGCAACCAATTATTTGAGTCCATGGCAACCAAACCCAGCTCATCGTTTGGTTTTACAATCAAAACGTTTTGGAATTAAGAAACTCCTCTGCACACGGTCTCATTGGGTGATATATCCTTGGCCTTGGCTTTTGGAGTTAACTTTTAATACATAATGGAAAGGGATTACTACGAAAGACTGCAAATAAACAGGGATGCAACTGACTCAGATATTAAAACAACGTAAGTTTGATGCTTGCTTTTCATCAGACTTGAAATAGGATATGTTACTATCATTTGGACTTCGCACGTGTTTCGGAAGCAGGGCCGTAACCACCATATTATGTAGGCCTACCTTGAGGGGGGACGAGTTCCCCCAATATTGACGTACTGTATGACAAAATTGTCCCCAACATGTCGGACTTACAGTAGCCTAATAGTAGGCTACAGCTTGGGCTATTCTGCTGCAGCAGTTGAAAGCTCTGGGCTAACGTTACTAGTCTATCAGACAATGGGACTACATAGCAACATAACAACAACTTCTTCTTCTCCGGCAGTTTTTGTTAAAATTGTAACCATATTTTTCTAAACTATTGTTTCTGAACTATTTAGATATCGACGTCTTGCATTGAAATATCACCCAAATATAAGCACAGGAAACGAGGACAAATTCCATGAAATCGCTGAAGCTTATGAGGTTCTGAGTGACCGTAAGTGGGAGTCTCAAATGACACCGAAGCAATATATTGATCTATTTTTCAACTTCCGCATTAATGAATGAATAAAATATAATAAGTCACGTATATTATTATTATTATTAGCAAGAAAAAAGGCAACCTATGACAAGTTTGGTGTGGAGGGTCTAAAAGCTGGTATCCCAGAGGAATTTGGATTGAATGGAGCTTGGACGTCTGCTTATGTCTACCACGGAAACCCCGAGAAAACATTCAGACAATTCTTTGGAATTGACAGTCCATTTGCAGGTAGGGAAAACCGTTAACGTTAAGTCACACGCTGAGGAATATAGCTGTACAATTACTGGCAAGCCTATGTAACGTTAGGCCTATTTGGTAGGCCTATATAAAATGGTAAAATACTAATTACAGAAATGCGTGATTTTTTTTCTTAAGATTTCTATTCTAAGGATGGGAAGGAAGTGGGAATTTGGACAGGTGGCTTTGTAGGGAGAAAACAACACGATTCTTCTTTAGAAAGAGATCTCCACTTGACCCTTGATGATCTCTTTCATGGATGTGTAAAAAAGATGAAGATTTCTCGCAGGGTAAGGACTGTAAATATTTATTATATTTAACAGTAGAGAGGCAAAATCAATGCAGATGAATCCTAAAATACAATTTCCACCATAAAACCATTTAATAATCGTTTAATATTTCACTGCTAATTTTCTAACCAGGTTATGAATGAGGATGGATACACATCCAGCATTAAAGACAAGATCCTGACAGTTAATGTAAGTCCTGGATGGAAGCAAGGCACCAGAATAACATTCCCCAAGGATGGTGATCAGGTAAGACTAATAAAAACTATTCTATTGAGACTTTCAGCAGGGGTACATTTTACAGGTAATAATCCTGTTTATTTCTTATGTATCGTTATAAATCACCTGCATTTCAGGTGGGACCATGATATATATTTTTTAGACCAGGAAGATGGTGGTGTGTAGTTTGGAGAACCCTGGATTTACAGTACTTGGTCTGATGCTTGAGTTTTCTTAAAAGCCTTGGTCTGATGCTTGAGTTTTTTAAAAGCCTTGGTCTGATGCTTGAGTTTTTTAAAAGCCTTGCTCTCATGTTCCAATCTGACCAAAATAATATACTTCTACTGCTTTGTTATAGCAGTGCTTGTTGTTAGCTGCTTGAGCAATACAATCATAAAATCATTGTTTTTAGCTCATTCTACAAATGTCTGTAAGGAAATATAATTCAAAACTTGCACTTTTACTTTGTGTAAATACTTTATATACAGGGTAGTTGAAGACAGAAATACTTATAAAACATTTACCTTTTGATTTAAATTGAAGATATTGGTATTTCCTTTGCATATTATTTTATACGTTAAAATTTAATGTTGGTTCTTCTAACAAGTCACTGCAAAATTGAATACACTATATATAATATATAATATATTATAGATATCAGGTTTATTCCATTGATATCTATTGGTCTTTTATGTGGCTTTTTCGTATAGGGACCAAACAGCGTTCCTGCAGACATTGTGTTCATAATACGCCAGAAGAGCCATCCTCGATTTGTGCGACAAGGCAATGACCTGCTATACAATGTCCCCATCTCTCTGAAGATGGTGAGTCCTGTTGAAAAGTACTGTCATTTTGTCTACCGACGGGCTTGTGTTTTAGCGCCCCCGGAACCCCAAATAATTTAAGTAGATATATCTACCTCTTTGAGTTGGACGACATATTGTGCTTCGTGCAGGCCTTGACTGGGTTCTGTGTGGATGTGGAGACACTAGATGACAAGCTACTGAAGATTTCCATCAATGAGATTGTGCAGTGAGTACTTATATTAGTAAATATACTGGTCAAATCACATTAAAACTATATGAAACTCAGTTTATGATTTGGAGTAATATGGGTGTAACTATATTTAACCACAATATGAGCTCCAGTGGCGCAATCGGTCAGCGTGCGGTACTTATAAGACATTAACCTGCTGAGCAATGCCGAGGTTGTGAGTTTGAGCCTCACCTGGAGCAACGTGTGTTTTAAATATTGGATGGAGTTTGATCTCAATAGTCAGCCAGAAACCTATCCTACCTGTAAGGTAGGGTAGGGTAGGATAGTCTGGGGGTTGGATTCCCAGCTGGAATGCTGTGTTCAAGCCCCAGAGTTGGTCTACTTGTAAGCAGCCTTGAGCAAGATGCCTAACTCCTATCTGCTCCATGTAATTGTAAGTCACTTTGGATAAAAGCATCTGCTAATTGTAATTGTAGCCTACTCTTAGCTACCTTGCCCCCGTAATTTATGTGTGTTTCATATAAAGATTTGTCCTACTGGGAGTGTACATCCCCAGTATATTACATCCTTGAGCCTTGAGCAAAATGCATAACCCCTCCCTGCTGCATGTAATTGTAAGTTGCTTTGGATGACTGCTAAATGACCAACTTGTAATGTCACTTAAATTTTTCCTTGTTTGTTCCTATTAATAAACAAATGGTCTGAATATGAATCTACAGTTCAGGAAGGTGAACTCTCCATGTCTGTGTATGAGGAAACTAAAACAGTACCACTACATACCGTAATACAATTTGGTGCATGTCATCAGTTGTCATAACCGATTGCTACTCAAAATTGCACCATTGTAGGCCAAGTACCAAGTACTGACACTCGCGTTTGTTAGCATCCTGCCTCTGTTTTGCCTACCAGCGCTAACTTTCCATCCCTCCATGACATCAACTCGTTTACCAATTATAAGACAACCTGTTTCTCCACACATGCACTTCTTCAGCACAAAGCTAAACGTCTTTATGTATTGGCGAAATAATTATTAGCACATCTTAATTGTGAAATGAAATCTGTCCATGCAAATTGATGCATTTCATTAAACACACTAGTGTATTGGCCTCTGTCACAACCTTGCACCCAGTGTGTGTAACGACCAGGTGCGTGTGCGTCTCAGCGCACTATCTCCCTCCACTGCTGCGGAGCGCAGCAGAGCCCACACCTGTGGGCTATTGACTTCAACTATTTAAGTTGGACCGGCAGCGTCAACACGTTTATGTTGTTTCGTGTAGCCCGTGCTTATGTACCGCCTGTTCACTTATCATTAAAACACATTATTTATATTTATATTTGATATATTTACAAAAAATTATATATTATATATTATAATATATTATTTAAAATATTTATATTATTATATTTTTTTAAAAAGTGCAGTGGTCTCTTCTTCCATGTCAGTATACTGTATATATATATATTTATATATATTACACACACAAATCTATTTTTAGACAATGTTTCCTGTAGCTTTAAAGATACATAGGAAAACTTGACATTGGTGAAATGTAAATTCCATTGTAATGTCTCTGTCTCAGCCCCAAGTACAGGAAAGTTGTTCCAGGAGAAGGAATGCCACTGTCCAAGGACCCCTACCAGAGAGGAGACCTCATCATCACTTTTGACACCCAGTTCCCAACAACGCTCTCAGCCCAAACCAAACGAATGATCCAGAATTATATGTAATAAACAACCACTGCATAGCATAAAACTGTTATTGATCTAATGCTGTCATTTTGTTGTGAATATACCAAATGTAATAATGTTAATGAAAATAATCTCCTCCCCATTAGAGAGTTGATCTCTAGTTTTTCAAGGATAATGAGGAATGTTTCGTTTGTGTGCTGTTAATATGCCATAACCATTATTTAGTAATTTATTTAATAATGGTCAACAGCACTTAGCCACATAGTCTAACCGTTATACCTGCTTGTGAGTAACGTTATTCAGTTGCTTTGAATAAAAGTGTCTACTAAATTACCCAATTGTAAACGTGTGGACAGAAGCTAAAACAGTTGAGTGAATTCATATTTTCCCAGATGAGACAGGAAGAAATTTGACCTGTCTTCAATTGCACTTCAGTGCACTGTGACCTTGCTTCCTTCCATCAGTCTACCTGTCAGGCTGTGGGTTATGTGCTAGCTTACTGGTCAGCTATGCTACTAGCGGTTAGCAAGGGTGTGCAATATAAATTGTTTAGAAAAATAAAACTAATGTAGTTACCAAAGCAAATTAACATAGCAGATTGATGAAAGCAAATGCACTTGTTTTGTGGATCTAATCTTCCAAACATAACTATTTGGTGAACTGACAAGAGTGCGTTTTCCCTGCCAGCAACATGAAATATTTTATTTAAATTAAAATAAATTTTAAATAAAGTTTACTCCAAGGTGCTGGAAAGGAGGGTTCGGCCGTTAGTCGAACCTCGGATTGAAGAGGAACAATGCGGAT
>JAODLI010002396.1:0-30939 GCA_027575585.1 Percopsis omiscomaycus
CACTAACACACACACTAACACACACACACACAAACACCCCAGCGTGTCGCTGACTATTTACAGGCCGAAACTCAAAACACGTTATTTTATATTGACTGGTTTTGATGGCCTATGCTGGGCTGATGTTCAAGAGAATAGTTTTAGCAAATACAATCCAGAGCTATTGTGCCACCCAGTGGCTGGAACATGTCGCACACACACACAAGAAGTAGCATTTAGGATTTGGGGAAAAAATAAAGATGGTGAAAATTCCAGATTTGTTATGTGTGGATAATTCTATGTATAATGTGTGGATTAATTTTTGGAATTCAAGTTTAAGATCACTGTCTACTAGAACCTAGACCATTTTCATACAGTGACAACACGCATCGAAGGAGATGTTTTTAAAACCACACGTTTCCCCCAGAGAAAAGATGGAGGACCAGTTGGAGAAGGAGGCGAGGTTCCGTCAGCTGATGGCGCACAACTCGCACGATTCAGCCATCGACACGGACTCGATGGAATGGGAAACAGAAATCGTGGAGTTTGAGAAGGACGGGGTACAAACGACTGCAAACCTTGTATCCCCCACCCCCTCCGCAAATCATACCAATTAAATTAGATAAACAATGACTGCTCTCTTTTGGTTTTATTTTTAGGACGACATGGATTTAAAGGCGCTGGGTTTTGACGTGGCGGAAGGGGTGAATGACCCGTATTTACCCGGGGATTGTGGGATATTTGTCAGCAAGGTGGATAAAGGAAGTGTCGCGGAGGGAAGGTTGAGGTAAATGTCATCTGGGCTGTTTTCGCTTTAGATCAATTGTTTCACAGATGACTGGACCCCCCCCCTCCCCTCCCCCCTCTGTTTATAGGGTCAATGATTGGCTGCTGAAGATTAACGACGTGGACCTGACCAATAAGGACCGTAAGCAGGTGATGAAAGCGGTGCTCAGCGGAGGCGGTGTCATCAATATGGTGGTGCGCCGGAGAAAGTCTCTGGGTGGGCGGGTCGTCACGCCCGTCCAGTTAAACCTCGCTGGGCATAAAGGTCAGCAAAATGGGTGTAAAGGCATTTATTTTTTGTTGGGCTTGTTTTGTGTCAAATGTCAAACTTATGTACTCATTTATTTTATTTATTTTTTTATTAACTTTCCAATACAACCGTATCTTGAATTTTTTTTTAACAGTTTATTCCTAAATAAATGACAGAACTATAAACTATAGATTAGGTCATTTAGCAGCAGCTTTTATCCAAAGGGACTTAAAATGAGGGGGCAGGATAGTCTAGTGGTCTGGGTGTTAGACTCTCAGCCGGAAGGTTGTGGGCTCAAGCCCCAGAGTTGGCCTACCTGTAAGCATCCTTGAGCAAGATGCCTAACCCCTACCTGCTCCATGTAATAGCAGCAAGTAATTGTAAGTCTCTTTGGATGAAAGCATCTGCTAAATGACCTAATTGTAACATGAGTACAATTACACACGTTTCAAGGAGCAGATAGTGGATAGGCATCATGCTTACAGGTAGGCAAACTACCTTTTTTTTTTTTTTTCAAAGTTTGCGAATCATTATCATTTATTTCATGAAACAATTAGTGCAGTTATCCACAATGTCAATGTGCACTGTTCAAAACACCTATGCCCCTTTTTAAAATCAAAGCACACCATCGGAAGTTCGGTAAACTTTTTGACGGAGCCAAGCCCCACGTCCGCGACCTACTGCTAGTTGAGAAACGCTGCACCAGACTATCCTGCCCCTATGATGAAGCCTATGGGGGGCTAATCAATTTTTCGTCCTGTCCCAGACAGTGGCATCGGCCTGGAGAGTGGCGTGTTTGTGGCTGCTGTGGTGCCAGGCAGCCCGGCGGCCAAGGACGGTTACCTTACCTCTGGAGACAGGCTGTTGGCTGTGAGTGGACAGGCTTCTCATCCCTATGGGCGTCCAACCCGTTGGCTCTGTCAAGGCGGTGGTTCTTAACAGTGTGCTGCTGAGGCCCAGGGATATGCAGGCTTTTATAATGAAGTCTAATCACCACTTTCACTAATGAGTTCCTCCCTCTGTGTTAACATACATTGATCAAATCTGTTGCAGTGTTTGATGGGAATGAAAACTTTACCTGAGAACCGATGTTTAAGCCCTCTAGTGCTTTGCCCTCTAGTGCCCCCTACTGTTTGAGGGCACCCGATTGCAACGTGTTTCCAGGCATCACAAAAAAGGATTATTCCACATTGGGACTTTTGCACAAACTCGATTCAAATATCTTAATTTTCCTTTCAGAACAGAATTTCACATGAATAGTGCTTTGTTACAAGCCTTGTCACACCCAAATCATGGTTTATGTGCAAGTGAGTTTTACCTCCATTTTCCCCCTTTCTCTTCAGATAAATGGGATTGCGCTTGATAACAAGTCCCTCTCAGAATGTGAAGCCCTGCTGAGGAACTGCCACGACTCTCTTAGCATCTCCCTCATGAAGGTAACCACTTCACCACAGCAGAGAGGAAACTCAGACGCATGTTCCTGGTTGAAACAAATATGTTTGGTGTTACAGCTAGTTCACAATAGTACTGCATGCAGCACTAAGAATGAATTGTGGTCTAGTGAATATACATTTTACATTTTTTATTATTTCTAAGATTTCAGGGTTTGGCTCATTGGGTATCCCAAACGAGTGTTGTGAAAATGCAGTACCTCTACTAGCCACCAGGGGCTTGGCTCCAAAACGGCGCAATATGGAAGTCAGCTAGAAACCCTCCCTAAAATTACTAAATCAATATTTTTTTCTATAAGATATTAAGGTCTCATAGTACTTTTCCCCTCGTCCAGTTAATGTAATGGTTATAACATTGAAAATTATTGCTTAACTTAAGAATTGAAGGAGGACATATTGAAAGACCAATTAATAAACCAATTAATAAAACAAGGTTAACAGCAAACTTGACTCTAACCTAACGGAGGCTCTTGTAACGCTAAACTCCTGGCTTCAAAAACGTCTGTTCAGAAACGGGTGACTACATCCATCTTTTATATACAGTTATCGGCCCCCAGGGAACAAAATGGCTACAAGCACGAATTAAAGGATTTATTTTTTGAGTGTGCGACATCAGTTAGTCCAAGAGAGGTCTACAGAACAAGTTCTGGACACTTTGTGTTGCTCGTCCTGTCAAAAGTAACAAGTAATTAGTCTTATTTCCTCCCTCCTCAGTTCCTCCCTCACAGCTGCTCCGGCCAGAGTCTGTTTGAAAGCACAAGAGATTCGGAGAGGAACTCCAGCCACCGGCTGCACACCTGCGAGCTCCACGGCCGCAACTGCAGGAGCGCCCGGCACAACAGCTCCACCCAGACGGACCTCCACAGCGCGGAGCTGTCCAGCGCAGGGGGCGTCCGGGGCTGCAGAGACGCGGCGGACCCCTCGGACGGCGGCGGCGCCCAGGCCCACCTCAAGCCGTTCTCCAGCAGCTCCTTGCACTCCCGCGCCCTGTCCCACCGGGGGGGGGGCTCCTCCTCCTCCAGCAGCCCTCACAGCCCCTCCGAGCCCCACCGGGAGTCCTGCTACCGGAGACCGGAGCCCCACCTCCGGCCCCTGGCCTTCGCCCTCGCGCCGCCCGACAGGCCGCCCGACAGGCCGCCCCAGCCGGCGGAGAGGCCCGGCGGTGGCACGTGGCCCAAGGTGGTGGCGGGCGCCCCGCTGCCCGAGTGCGCCCCGCTCTCCATCTTCAAGAGGCCCAAGCGCAGGAAGTCCATCTTCGACGCCGACGCGTTCAAGAGGCCCGAGCTGGACTGCCTGTCGCTCTCCCAGCTGCCCCGGCACCCCCCGCAGGGCCCCCAGACCCCCCCCACCCCGCCGGCCCGGAGCGACTCCTTCCGCTTCAAGCACCGCCAGCAGAACAGCTCGGCGTCCGACTCCACCGTCACCGCGGGCGGAACCCCGCCGGCCTCGCCGGCCCAGGGGGGTCCGGAGGGGGCCAAGCAGCGCTGCTACGCCGACGTCTCCGCGGCGGAGAGCAAGAGCGCCCCCAGGAGGCCCCCGCAGGAGAAGCAGCAGCAAGAGGAGGAGGAGGAGAAGGGAAGCAGGAGGTCAGGCGAGCAGGAGAGGAGGAGGTACCGGCCCAAATCGGCACCGGCGCTACGGAGAAACGTGACTCCCTTACACATCCCTGTTCCCATGCAGGTGATTGGTAACTGTATTAAAAGCCTACAAACGGTTGGGTTTGTCCAAGTTGTTGTTGTTTAATATATTACAATAATAAATACAGTATAAATAATAACAATATTGTTGTTATTGCTACTATTATTTATACTGTATTTTGATATATAATGATTCTTTTGTTGTTTCCAGGTACAGAACTTCTCTAACGACGAACAGTCCCCAGAGCCCGTCGACTTGGTGCGCTTCTCTCCCATTCGTTGCCATCGCTACAGCATGCCCTTCGTTCCCCCCGGCTACAGCTCAGCACGTGGGTTACCCCTCGACAACAACGGCCAGATTGCTAGCATTAGCTACAGTCGGCTACTTCCTGTTTACAACTTCCTGTTTCTGGCACGGCTGTCGCTATGGAATATAACCTGATAGAAAGCATGCAACTTATAGGATAGAACCTATAAAGACATGTCCGTTGTTTATATTGCGAGTTTCCCGTATGTGAAAAGGAGATTCATCATGGTTTTTGAAGACTTAAATGGTTTCCAATTTAACTCCATTATAAGCCCAGTGAGAAGTTTAATACTTTAACATTTAATACCATTATAAATATGATGAATATAAATGTATAGTTATAATAAATGGTGGGTGATCCCGTCCAGTGTGTCTTAGTGATTGACCCTGTCCTTCCGTCCGTTCTCAGAGCCCCCGCACCGAGGGCTTGCCCCGTGCCCTGCCGTGACCGCTGTCATGAGGAATCCAGTCTACACCGCCTGGAGCCATGAGATCCAGGCCGGCAGCGGGCCCCCGGCCCCCGGCCCCGTCGCCCCCCCGCGCTCACACACCAGGTGATGAGTCCTCGCTGTCCGCCCATCCGCCCGCTTGTCGGTCAACATTAACGTCGGGAGTCCTGTAATGTAATAATAATGATGATGATGATAATGGCGGCAGAACAAACGCTGTCCATCCTGCCCCAGATCTCATCAACAGATGGGAGTCAGATTTCTTCTTGCTCTGGTTTGAATAATTGAACACCAGGGGATTCATTAAGCCCCCCCCCCCCTTGTAGTCCACAGCATCAGGGGCGCCTGAGTCTGGACCTGACCCACAAGCCCCCGGGAGATTTCCCTGAGCCGTACCACAGCCACCCTCCGCACAGCACCAACTCCCTCCCCTCCAACGCCAGACTACAGGGTAAGACAAATCTCGGGCCTGCGTTCCTCTCCGCTAGCTTCATGCAGATTATAACCTCTCCATAACCTCTCCACCCGTCTGTCTTGCTTCTCCAGGGTCCGCAAGTACGCTACAGTTCAGGATGGAGCGAATCAAAATCCCCCCGACACGATGTTCACGCTCTATAGGGTCCGACAGAGGTACGCGGTCTGTCTTTACCTTGACGATGCACCCCTTCATTTGGGTTTGGAGCAAATTCCAGATCCCTTTTTTTTTATTTTAAAGGGGAGGGGTAGAGAACAGTGTGAGAGCTGTAGTTTGAGGAGTAGAGAGGAACGCCAGCCGTTCTGCACTCCACAAGTATGGGGGGGTCATAAACGCTCTCTCTCTCTCTCAACCGCAGGCTCGCTCTCCCAGTCGGAGTGCAGCAGCCCGACGCCCCCGCTGTCCCCCGTCAACCTGGAGACGTCGTCCTTCAGCAGCAGCCAATCGCAGGGCTCCGTGTCCACCCAGCCAAGGGTTTCAGTCAGCCCCGCTCCGGTCGGTGGCAGACGGAGGGACAGGTACCCCCCCCCAAATCACTCAGCGCACAGCAGCGGCACGCTTTTCATCTATTCTCCTCCACCTCCTCTCCCACGTCTGGGATGAAGCGCTCGCGCCGGGAGACCCGTCCCGAGTGATTAGCTTCAGACTCCCCATCCATCACGCTGTCCTCGGCTCCCTCTTCCTGTGGCCTTCACCTGACACTGACCTGTCTGTATCCCCCCCCCCCCCTTTCCTCAGATGTGTTATGTAACGCATTCCCCTCCATCAGCCTCCTGCCGGGCCGCTAAGCACACAGTTTTTCTCTTTACGAGGCTTTACGTTTGTTCAGGCAAATCCCGTGTGTCTGCTACATGCAGGTTGTTTTTAGCATGGCTGGGCACGGCTCCAGATTTGACTGAAGGTTTGAAGCCCTTACGGACGACTTCTTACGATGCGGTGACATCTTCTGTTAAAACTAAACCGAATGAAACGCAACTAAATGTAGTAGATTGTAGCTTAGCTGATCGGTGAAGGGAAATGCAAGCTCTGCTTTTGCATCGCGCATAATTTTAAGGGTTGACTCTGACTGTTAAGGGTTGACTCTGGGAAAAAGATGCGTTTGTCTTTTCGCTGGCTGCTTATAGCCTTTTCCTATTGTTTTGAAAGGGTTCTTGACTGATCCAGCACAGCGCCCCTTATGCATTTCTCACCGCTTTACCCGGTTGTCCTTCAGAATGGTCTTCCTAACTGACAACATGTCCCTTGTCCTTCCCATACAGGCCATACTTGGAAGAGCCTCGCAATGTCACGGTACAGAAGGGGGCAGAGCCGCTGGGAATCTCCATTGTGAGCGGGGAGAACGGAGGGGTGTTTGTGTCCAAAGTGACCGCCGGCAGCATCGCCCATCAGGCCCGGATGGAGTATGGCGACCAGCTCCTGGAGGTAACGACCGCTTCCTTCCCAAATCTCCACACCGCGGATGGCGTTGCTGTAACTAGCGCTTCATTGCTAATCAACACATTGGCTTCCGTTGCAGTTCAATGGAATCAACCTGCGGAATGCTAACGAGCAGCAGGCGCGGCTCGTGATTGGTCAGCAGTGTGACACGGTCACCATATTGGCTCAATATAATCCCCACATGTTTCAGCTCGGCAACCACTCCCGATCAGGGTAAGGAGCGGAGCGGTATAAATATGAAACTATACTGTAGAATGGATGCCTACAGTTTAGACAAACTCCTCCTATTTTTTTTAGACCACACAAATGTATATTTGAAAGTTTACTGAAAAATGTTCCACAACACCCTCCTCTCTGCCAAGGTCTCGCATGGAGTCCATTAGCAACCAACCGACCCCTCAGGACAGTGGCACATCCAGCCCGGACAACCACTCCACCATCGATACGCTGAGTGAGCAGGACGAGGGCACCATGACGCCTCCCTCCAAACAGACCACGCCCGCCACCAGCCCCAACAGCTCCTTCAGGTAGGGACTCGGAGGGTTGTTAATTCTGGGTGGGTGTAGTTCTACATGTGAAATGTGGGCTTTGAGACTGTAACTGGGCTTAATGGCTGTAGAAATAAACTTAAAGCTGCAATCTGCTACTTTTTTAAACGTTTTTATTTTCTTGTTGTGACATGCTAATATACAAAGCATGCTGTTGACAATAATTTCCACCTATTATCTCCATTTGTCTTGTTCTCACACGGCGAGCATTATATTAGAACTACAAAAATGGCTACAGGCCACTCGCTGTAGCCAGTCTCATTTGTCGATAGCATTCAAACACACCACTTCTGGTGGGTGTTCAGGGTGAGCGGTCGACACTAGTGGGCTGTAGAAAGTCTGAATTGCATTACCTCATGCCAATAATAACCTATTTTAATAACATCCTTGCATTTGTATTTCACAAGACACTATTTCAGTGTTCATATGTAGTGGCTGTAACTGCTTTTTGTTCCAAGATCTTACCTGCATATTAATGTATGAAGCGACAGTTGGTGTGTTCGGCACCCCATAATAAACCTGACGGTGAGGGTTGGTTTCCAGGCTGCCAGGTGCCGGCTGCCGCCGGGCTGCCGACCCCCGGCTGGTGAGGCTGAAGAGGACCCAAGTGGACCTGGGGGTTCAGATATGTGGAGGCAACCGTTATGGCATCTACGTGGAAGGTCTGGAGGACGACAGTCCTGCCAAGTGTTCTGATGGCCTGCTTACTGGAGACTTGATATTGGAGGTAGCCACACTAAAATTCACTCAAGTTCCCTCAATATTATTTGTGAGTATTACCTGGTTTAAGGGTACGAATTGTAACAGCGCAACACCAAATGTGTAATTTTCTGCACTGGTTCCCACGGAAGTGATGGCGGTTGTAGGCAATGAGGGGTAGAGGAGAGTGCAAGCCTCTAAGGTGTAGGAGGGGCATTTGAAACCTTGGTTTCAAACCAAAATGACATTTTTGTAATGCTGGTGTCAAACACACAAAAATTGGTGACTTGGCTTTTTGATTGACGCAAAGGCAATTCACAAATTGAGGAGACTACTGTACCTTCAGTTTGTTTTCCCAAAAAACAAGACATAATAAATGTATACATTTTATACATAATTACCATATTGACAAGTCCTTCTTTTGAGGCTTCTTGAAAAATGTCTTCCCTGTTGATTTCAGAGAAAGCGAATGGGTTTGTTTTGGCAGTCTAGCACAATAGTGCCTGACCTAGCTATGTTCTTTGTGTTTTCCAAACAGTACAACGGCGTGAGCATGAAGCGCAAGACGGCCGAAGAAGCCTACCTGGAGATGTTGAAACCTGCGGAAACGGTCACGTTTAAAGTTCAACACTGTGTGGACGATCTTCCACTGATCAGAGATTCCCCAGGCGATGGGTTCTTTGTAAGGTAATTCATTATCTATATGGCAGACTTGACTCAACTGCGCTGTCTTTGTTTAAACGTTTTTATTTAGATATTTATAAATGGGAAGTCTTGGAGGTAATATTGACCCGGCCAGCTTTGTCCCTTCTCTACAGAGCACTTTATGATAGGGTGGCAGAGGTAGAGCAGGAGCTGAGCTTTAAGAAAGATGACATCCTGTACATCGAGGACACCTTGCCAAACGGGAACTTCGGCTACTGGACGGCCTGGCAACTAGACGAGAATGCACAGAAGATAAAGAGGGGGCAGATTCCTAGCAAATACATGTGAGTAGAATGTTTTCTTTCATCAATTTAACTAGGATTTGCGAAAAGTAACTACGGTTCTATGAATTCTGCATGAAAGAAAGTCAGAAAGCAGTGTTTTAGTCTTATAGGTGTGTGTGCTGTTAGTGAATGTAAATGCATCGTATCTCCAAAAGGGTGGACCAGGAGTTCTACAGGAGACACGGCATGCCAGACATGAAAGATGACGGAGGGGCCGGTAAGACCATGTCGGCCGCCGCACGGAGATCCTTCTTCCGCAGGAGGCTGAAACACAAACGCAGCGGATCCAAAGACGGCAAGGATCTTACTCTGGACGCGCTGAGTACCGATTCCCTCCCCATCACAGAGGGTGAGAGGCCTATGACCGGGGGTACTTGATGATGCAGTAGAATACACTACAAGTCGGTCAAATCACATTTTGGTCATTTAGCCAAAGCGACAGTGGTAGATATTCGTTAGGTCTTAAAATTCAAGTTTTCCAGTTGTGTGTTGTCTTAGGGGACTTATGGGACCTGAAAGGGCTGGGCTACTTTTCTGTCTAATGTGTAACTTAGCTAAAATCCCTTCCCTGAAGAAAATCATGTAAAACATGGGCCTTTGTGCCTTTAGGGCCTTTTTAAAGAAAAGTGTAACACCAACTGAAACACAACGTTCAGCTCAAAAGAAGAAAAGTCTGTCCAAAAGGACAACATGGGGCCTTTAAGGCTACAGTAGAAAGGCAGGCTTGGAGAACTTGGAGAATAAGCTCAAGTGGACGGCCATTGATTTGAGTGATATATTTTATTTGTTGCGGTGTAAATGACCCACCGCTCTACTTAAAACACAGACGGGGTCAGCCTGGCCTACCAGCGGGTCCAGAAGGTGGAAAGCTCGTCTCCCAGACCAGTGCTGGTCCTGGGCCCGCTAGTGGAGGCCAGCAAGGACGTGCTGGTGAAAGAGGCCCCTGCCAAGTTCTGTCGCTGCCTGCCCGGTCCGTTTACCCACACACACACACACACACACACAACCTGTCCAATCTGTCCTTCCTGTTAATTTCATCCATGAAGTAGAATTTCTATGCCTTCTTCTAATCATAAATTCTAGAGTAGTCTCTCGCCATTGTTTGCAAGTTCTACTAATTTCTAACCTGAGCTGTGCTTCTTTCAGAGGTGATGAAGGCATCTCAGCAGGCGATTGAACGCGGAGTGAAGGATTGCGTGTTCATCGACTACAAGCGAAGGAGCGGCCATTTTGATGTGACGACGGTCGCTTCGATTAAGGAAATCACAGAGAGGGTGTGTTGGTCAAGTCGGCTTTCTTGCAATCCCAGCCCTAGTTACATCATAACATTATTTAAAACAAACAAACCGTTCTGTCTTTATTTTGCTTTACGCCATCCGCCATTTCTCATGCAGTCGTTTTGTTGTCATTCTCTCTCATAGGACTGTCACTGTTTACTTGACATAGCTCCTCACGCCATCGAACGCCTCCACAGTGTTCACATCTACCCAATCGTCATATTCATACGCTACAAAAATGCCAAGCAGATTAAGTGAGTAACTGTATGCTTTCGTTTATTTTTATATCTACATTTTCTTGGTCCAATTTCCTACTGGAGCACTGGTGAAGCATATAACAAGTGGATTATATACATTATAGACATGCATCGGGTTCATGCAAAGCCTTTTGTTTACGAAGGAGGTCCAAAAGGGTCCAAAAAGGGAAAATACAGCAAGATATATTCTAGATGTATAAATACAGTAAGGATTGTAAAATGAACTTGACTATTTACTTAAAGGAATACTTTATGTACACACAAAAACAATAATAACTTGATCCCCTCTCAACTCCATTGTATCAGAAAATTACATTCTCTGTGAAGGGATGGTTGGACAGACTTTCTTAGATTTTCCCAGGCTTTGAGGGGAACAGTCATTAACACCATCGTTTTTGTGTGAAGTATTCCTTTAAAACAGTGGTTTAGATTAGTATATCTTTTTATATTTGGGAAATGGTTTCCATCACTTCGGCTGGTTGGTTATTACCAAGTCATATGTCGCATGTCAAAAACAAATGAGTGAAATTGATGTGCTCACGATGCGATTAGTCCAGCCTGCTCTCTTCCTCCACCTGCTGTGGTGGGGGACTGGAGGGTTGGGACTTATCAAAGATGCCTGGGCTTCTACAATCGTAATCAGAGAGAGATTAAATCTACTGAACCCTCACCAGTCTCCTTTATGTTCACACACACACACACACACAGACGGTCTGGCTTTCCCAAACGTGCACACATGGACACGTGCACACAGGTCTGTCAGACAGATACTCTTATAATCTCACATGCGCGTGCACGCACGCGCACAGAGCTAGCCGGACCAAATGGGTATGATTGCTGCTAAGCCTCCTGTCATCAGCTGAGAGCCAGCTGTCCCACGGAGAAGCTAGCAGTGCCTCTGGCTCGGCTGTGCTAACGGGGGCGGGTAAAACACAGACTGCTCCCTCCCCTCTCCAGACACAATGCACGTGTACACACACACACACGGACACCACACCCACTGCTTCTGACAAAGGCTCATTATTGCCCGGGTTCCAGTCTGTCGGGTGCCAACTAGGTCTCTCAGATGCCCATTGAAAACGTATTGTTTGCAGTACTCCCCTGAGAATATGTTCATCTATACAGTGAACTAAGCCAAACAAAGCTTTCGGTTAAAAACAGAAGCAATCAAAAAGGGAAAATAGTTTACTTGTAAATATAAGAGAGCAGTGCTTTTAGCCCTTCTAAGGCTTTTTCCATCAGAGAGAAATAGGAATTGTTTAGGCGACAGCTAGAAAAGGTGGTCACATTTACAACAGACTATGGAGGGAACCAAGTGAAGACAGATTTCAAATCTCTTGTCTCTCGGCTGACAAACTGCCATAGCAGAACTCTGTAAACAAGCGTCATAGCCTCCTGACAGACAGCAGTGTTTATTTATGCTTCAGCTGTTGACTGAAGCATTTCGTGTTGAGTGTATCGGCTACTGGTACCCAAGAATAAGCCCCCCGTTACACCTTTACACAATTCTACAATACATTCTACAATGCTACAATTCTACTTATTTAGTTTCCCCAGCATTGAGATCTAATATTCTCACTGCACCTGTCAGTAAAAGTGCTAACCTTGCCCCCATAGGCAGAGCCATCGCCACCCTGGATCAAGTCTACCAAGGTTGTATCATCAGCAAACTCAAGATGTTTAAGTTCCCTTCCCTCCTTTAACCACAACAGCAGCTAAGCTAATGTGGTTGTGTATATTGACTGGGTGCGTAATGGATATTGTTCTTGTCGTTCCCCCAGAGAGCAGAAGGACCCCCTTTACCTGCGGGATAAAGTCTCCCAGAAACATTCCAAGGAGCAGTTTGAGGCGGCACAGAAAATTGACCAGGAATACAGCCGCTTCTTCACAGGTCGGTGGTAAATTTGCGTTTCCATTCAGCAGTAAATGTAAGGAATAAGGTTTATCTATCAGCTATACGCTGAAATCACTTGTGAAAACGCAACTGAATGTATTCTAGCTTCAAACTGAATGTATTCCAGCTTAAGCAAAAGATATCCCTACATTGCAACAAAGTCGGGTCAGTGTTGTCCTGCTAATCTTACGGTAGCTGCAGCTGTGCTTACCCTACTATAACAGGTCTGTGAAAGAGGTCCATTGTTGGGATATTGTGTCTGTACCCCCAGCACGCTACCAGTTTGTTGGCTGTGGTTAACATTGAAGGCATTGTGTGTAACCAACTATGCCATTTCCTTTTTAAAGTATTTTAAAAGCTTCCCATATGTGTATACATGTAGAATACCTGAGCAGAATTTGTGTTTTGCCTCCAATTATCATGAAATCCGCCCCGTGTCCAAGGCGCATGATTGGACAGAGCACAATGTGCAATGTTTTTTGAGTTCATGAGAACATTATTGCCCCTTGTGGAGCAAAATTATGTTTTGAGTCTTTTAACACTGTAAACGAAACAACCTAATATAACAGTATGAAATATTTGCTTTTGCAGCCTTTAAAAAAAAATTATTTGTTTTAAACTATGAATTTCGTTTTGTATTGCAGGAGTCGCACAGGGAGGTAGTCTCTCCCACATTTGCACTCAGATCGTCACCATCGTGGCCCAGGAACAAAGCAAAGTCCTATGGATTCCAGATGGAGCCCCATAGAGGACCCCCCCCCCCTCCTCAACCCCGACCTCCGACCTCTTAAATCTTTGCTGCTGTGATAGCACAAATCTCCAAACGTTCACATGGTGGGCACAATAAATCGGTACGTTTAGCGGACACAGTGGTAAAACTGTCTCCACACTCCACATAGAGCAATATCAGGTTTGGAATAGCACTGCTGTTATTATACTAATGTAATAAACCCACTACAATAGTGACATACTACAGATAGACTTGTTTACACTAGTATTTAATGTAACGCTTACTTGAATGTTTTATTTTCCTCTTGATACACCTTTTTATTTCATAAAGTCCCAAGAACCTTTGAGGACCACAGCAACTGTTAAAATGTATTCCCATCCATTAAGACGGACCACTTTGTTCCCTTCTTGTTATATGTACGTATATTTTCTGCCATTTAATTTATCTAATCAGAAATGATGGTTATGAACCATTTGCTATTCAAGTGTAGCGGTCTAGTTCTTAGAACATGTGTCTTGTTTTACCCATCAGTGGCCCTATTTATAGAGAATATATCTATTGTGTCTATTTTTCATTTAATGCTCTACAGTGGTACTGCTTTTTTTTTTTTTTTCTAAAAACATCATTTCATAATGTAGTGCCAAACTAAGCATGTTTTACTACACATTCTGTCATTTATCGGTACCATGGTATCCATATTAAATCACGTCATAGGTACGATAAATTCGCCATCGAGAATCTCAATTTATGCTCTGGTTATGTGATGTTGCCAATATTGATTCTAAATGTTGTCTAACGTTCTCTCTGAAGTGGATTATTTAAGAAGGGATATTTTATTTCAGATTTTTGTTGTTACTTACTTGTCACCTAAAAGTATTTACAAGCGCCTGTTTAGTAGATCACTTTGTCAACGTTTCATTTTTCAAGTCCGATGAAATCCAAGACAACTTTGCTTCCTAATGAAGTTTAATATTTGTATCAAATATTAAAAAAATAAATCCAGTTAATGAAGTGACTCATGAGTGGTTTATATTGGGTTATATGCTGTATTTTCCCACCTATACTGCAGTATATGTGACTCTTGTTGCTGTTAATGTTTACAAAGGAGGTCTGATTATTTTAGACATCCACTGTTAACATCCTTTAAAATCCTCAAAATCGTATACAACGCTCCCAAAGGCTTGGCTTTAAACTCTAACCTGCCTCCTGATGATAATATAGGCCCTTGTCTGCTCCGCTGAAGCTAATCTGACCTGCATGGAACCAGACTTGAAGCCTGGGGTGACCTTGGCCTGTGGAATAAACTTCCCCAGGGAGGTTACAGATGCTCCTATTTGGTCGTCCTGCAGACGTGAGCTGAAGACCAACCTTTTTACAGATTGCTTTTAAGATGGGATCAAATGTTATTAGCTGTTATTCTCTCTCATTTTGTCTTTGATTTATAGTTGTTTCAACTACCCTAGGCCTTGTTTGTTGTATGACAAGTAAAATATCTTTCAGTACTACATATAACATAACTTTTCTATAATTAATATTTTTATTTAAATACATTATAATGATCTCTATAGGGTGAGGAAGAAAGTAAATGGCAATAATACTAAATAGTGAGGGTAAATATTTTAACAAGAAGGTTCAAATCAAACATGAGAAGTAGACTGTTGTGAGTGCACTTTATAGCCACTAGGGGGAGTAAATTACTACTGTACTGTAGTTTAGACTTTGCAACTTTTTTTCGCCACACATTTGAAATTGGCATGTTTAATTCAATATTGCTAAATATGTCCACAGTTGTAAAGCTACTGTTGGTTTTCCTATACATTGCTGATAGGCTATGATATGCTCAGTTCTGCAAATATATATAAACAACCGTCTATTTTGACTTGCAATATGTGGAGACGATCTATAAAGCACACGAGGTCAGAATTAAATACCCAGGAACGACTGCTTTAAATACTACAACAGTATGAGCAACAGGTTTTTTTTTACTACTGCGAAATAGCGTGCAGGCCCATCGCCTTGTAAGATATATTGTCGCAGTTTTATCCTGCAACATCTAGAGGAAAGACAAATTAAACCCGTCGCCTGGTTAATTAAAACCTGCTCATTATTAAAATTCAAGTCCGAATATATTTAAAAAAATGACACATGTAATTTGCAAGTTATCGCCGTATAAAGTTATCGCGGTGCCCTGTGCCCACCAGAAATGACCAGAAGGCCATGAGAAAATCCAATGCGCGGGTCAGTCTCGAATTGATGGCTCCACCCACGCTACCTGTAAATCTGCGATGCCATCTTCCAAACAGACTTGACGCCCACCACCACCATCCGCTGGCGAAGATAGAAGGCAAGGCTAAAACCAAATCCCGATGAGCAATTCATTATTTTGACGTCAATAACAAAACAATCAAACTGCTACCATACTGTAGCTTACGTGCGGAGTTCGCCATTCAAAAACAGATGCGGACTGTACAGTGGCGGACCTTCGTAAAGGCAGCGCTGTCAACAAGGTGCGTGCTTGAATGAAAGCGATATCGATCGCCGTCAGCAACAGATCAGAGGACAACACATCGTTTGAAGATCGAGTCGGGTTGCCTTCCGTGGAAATAAATCTTCAACTACAACGGTTATCGCGATTCGGAGAATTGTTAAGGAGTTTCCAGGAATAATTTGCATGCAAATATTAATGCGCGCTTCATCATCAGTCGTGATGGAGCATCACTGCGCGCACATTTAAGCAGGCTACTCGAATTCTAAGTGATTTTGTTTTTGCGAGAGATTGACAAGTGAGTGTGATTGATAAAAGACTGATGAAAACGTCAAGGAGTGGAAGAAGGCTGACACAACATGGCTGAGCGGTTTGCCAGGGGGCGCTGGCAAGAGCTCCCCAAACAATCCCAATCCTAGTTCTTTTGGTCGGCGAACGATTTCTGGGCATCGTTAATCAGTTACCGACCATGGTGAAAAACAAATTCCCGACCTCGTCCATTGACATTTCCAAGATGAATGTGATCATTCCTTTTTCACCAGATGTGCCCTGTGCCAGCAGTGGCCAGCGAATGTGGTGGGCTTTCCTCGCCTCATCCATGGTCACTTTCTTTGGAGGTCTTTTTATAATTCTTCTGTGGAGAACTCTGAAATACCTGTGGACGGTGTGCTGCCACTGTAAAGCCAAAAAAAAGGTAGGTCGTGGCATGCCAGTTTGCAGCATAAGAATAACTTTCACACCATGAATTACATTTCTTTTATAATGTTTTCCAACCCTATAGACGTCTGTTGATTTGTGAAGCACGGTGTTAGTTAAATTTGCTTTAAGATCCCACTATCAAATATCACATCTCCATTACTTTTAGTAACAATACAATAGTTATACAATTAATTATACTAAGGCATACTTCTGTAAAAGAATAATAATTCGAATAAATGTTATCGTTCCTGAGGTGCTGATAACACCTGTTGGAAGGTAAACTACATGTTCCTTTGGCTGGATGTCAACTGCTCCATACATTATCATGTTATAAGTGCTAATCTATGGTTTCCATTAATATTAACTGCTAATCTATCACTGGTTCCCATTTTTCCTATAGGTTTTCATGTCAACTGTAGCCTTAGAGCTAATGTGATTATAACTGTGGGATGTGGAAGTGTAACCTCAAAGAAATTAGTTCTTTATGAGCTCTGTTTTGAATAACCTGTTGCCTAAATGTTATCGGGGAAAAGGATGTACGATGTAGATGATGTTCCATTGCAGTTTGGATACTCTGAAGTGTGACATCATATGGAGGAAATAATTGGACCCTCAACAATACAATGAAGTGCACAGTTTGACAGGCTTCCAAAAGTCAGGAATAGCACTTTCCCAGTCGTTGCCTGGTTGAGGGCACCCACCAAGGGCTGCCAGCTGCTGCTTCGACACGGGTCAGGCATAGTTGGATGTGCAATAGCATTCTTTTGCTACCAGTGTGTATTTCAATTGTACCCTACGCGTTCAACACTCATGCCATAGCATAATCCTTTGAAATATCTTTCATAACATTTTACACAAGGCACTAAATAGATCCCCATTCATATCCGGTTAGATTTTAGAAGGTTATTATTTACTATGATGACGTCAACTAAAGGCTTCTGGAGCAACTTTAGGAACTATTCTTTTTTTGACAATGAAGAGAAATGGACAATGTTTCCTTTGTATTAAGCATTCATAGGGCTACACCTCAGCTCACTGTTCCTTTATAAATTATACAGTATGTTGCTTATTAACACGGCTATCTTGAAGGACAAACCCTGACTCCTGCCGACAGTGATGTCAAAGATTAGGTTCGTTATTATCCGGTTCTCCGTTTAACCTAATGCCCAGGCATTCATCGTCTTAGCAGAGGAACAGAAGACGGGCATGGAAATGGCAAAGGACGGATCAAGGAAATTGTCCTGACCTTTTTTGAAGCAACAATCTCTCATGCGCCTTCATGTGCCAGTGTTTTGTTTCAGGTCGTGCTCATTCTATTGGAACACACACACACACACACACACACACACGGATGTGTCTGCGCGTATTTCTTGTGAATAGTCGAAAGAGGCTCAGAATAGTGGCCATGAGTCATACTGTGGACCAGACCGGAAGGAGATTAGCTTTCTCCCACCTGAAAGTCCAGCAGAGTTCATGTTTGCCCATATTGGAGTCGCTGAGCTATTGCACCGTATCGGCCTGGACGTCTGCACTGTTTACCTGTAAACACCAGTACCAGAGCATTAAAGCGAGGCAGAAGAAGCGCTTCTGCTCAGCTGGGACAAAAGGAAACCCGGTGAACTGTCTCTCACTTCCAACCACTTTTCTCCCTCCACATTTTGCTCTCACGTACCTGCTGTCCCGCCTGCCTGAGCCCTCACGCCCTCACGCACCCTCTCCACCTTTCTTCCTTGTCCAAGGATCCTCACCCCCTCCCCCACGGGAAAACATCAGAAATGCACTGTCAGGCGCGCACGGTATATGCCATATGAATCAGTTTGTTGTTGCTAAGCAACTAGCAAGCACATTTGTTCATTCTGAGAGAGAGAGAGAGAGAGAGAGATACTTTCCCTTATGCAACTGTCTAGTTTCTGGGATGTGTTGTGTTGTGTTGTTGGAACACCTCACTGCGCATATCATTACCATCCCAAGCGGGGAGCTCTCAGTTTCCTGTATAGATTGGTGGTGGTGGTGGGTGGGGGGGTCTGGTTATTTGTTTCTATCTCTGTATTGGCTCCCTTTTGTTATTCAGCTTCTTACAGACCCTGACCTCTACTGCCTCCGAGATTGATCGGCCCGCGGTTCTGCCCTTCCGTTCTGTTAAGAACCATGTGGTCGCGAGCTTCTCATGAATGACAGCCATTATCTGTCAGGGGGAAAGGAGCACGTTCACGCGTCATATCACCACGGCAGATTGACGGTGCGCGGGTTTGCCCCTATACAACTTTGGTTTTCGATGAAAGTTCGAGGAAGGAAATTAAAAGGAAAAACGAGCTTTGACGAAAATATAATATCCGGAGTCAAAGCAAATCACACTGCACAGTAATCACACTTTGGCAGTCTCTCTGTCCACAATTTTTTGGGTGTTGTCGGCAGCTGAGCCATTTTAGTTAATCACATTTTGTAAATGGAGTTTCTTTCAACTGTTTCTTCTTGTACTGTTCCAGGCGCATTGCGTGACCCATAAACCAAAGGCATGTAGTTGGTCGTCAAAATACCTCTCCTGTCAAGTAGGCGGGTCTTGGCGCTGTTAGCCAGCGCCACGTCAGACCATGTGAAGGCTAGCTCTGCGAGACTAGTGTGCACCTGACACCTGTTGCATTTGCTCGGAAGTATTAAAGGTACACTTTGCGATTGTACTTTTTTTTCTGCCACAGCTCACTAGAGAACGGTGTGAACCAAGGACAGCTGTTAGGGGGAGGAGTAGAGAGGAGCGCCAGCCACTTGGGTGTGAGAGGGGGCATGCACTCTCGGCGTTTCAAACCAAAACACTTTTGTAATGCTGGTGTCAACCACAAAGCAACTTTCAGACAAATTGACAAATTCAATATTTCTGAGTTGGAAAGTTCTAGCCCAACAAATAAAGAAGTGTTACAATTACTAGGTAATTTTTATAGATGCTAAATGACAATTATTAGGGGTTAGGCATCTTGTACAAAGAGGCGCACAGATCGGGCATGTCAAGAATCGAAACCACGAGCTTTCAGCTGGGAGTCGACCACCAGGCCAATAACCACTAGGTTGAAGGGGCAATCTGACATTTTTTTTCGTGTTTGAGGCCAAAAGAACTTGAATGCATTACACTTAATACTCAAGTGGTAATGCAAAACTTGACAAGCGTAGGCCTACGTGGAAGCCCTTTAAAAATGTCCTCAAACACACTGCGTCAAGCATCTTTATTTAGCTATTTTCAGAAATGTCTGCCTCTATAATAGTTAAGCAAGTACTGTATCGGTCTCTTGCCTAATTTGCGACTCGGCTGTCACACCTGTTGTGATCCAACAGGTCTCACGTTACTACTATTGGGCACAGTCCTGATAGTGACAAAGCCCAGAGTCCACTTTTCTCAGGGTCAGTACAAATAAACATCCATCCAGGGTGCCGTCATGCATGGAATCCCGTATTCAGCTAGGATGGAAGCCTGCTGCAACCCTGGAATGGGAACAAGCTGGTGATTAGAATGAATGAATGGACGGGATGAATCACTGTATACTTTCAATCTTAGATACAGTAACAGCAGATCTATGCGTTGTCATTGTTACCCATGCTGTTGCTTTGGCTCAATCCTTCTTGAACTGTTGCATTATTTTGAGTGTTTTCTGGCAACAGTCAAGTCATTCTTCAATAATGCGGCATACCACCACAGTCCAAATTTATCATTTTACACAGGCCATTCATGTTTTTTTATGGGTTCATTAAGTCAAAATGAAGCTGGAAATCCCTTCACCTTTAGTGTAAAATACAGCATACATACAAGGTGATATTAAGTTACTCTGACTATTTCCCCCTTTTAAAAAGGAGGTAAAACATTATTTTGGAGATGTATGTGAAAATGCCATCTAGCCTTCAAGCCGCTATGAGGCCGCTCCCATGATTAGAGAACAGTTTGATTGACAGCTGAAGGCTTGCACTGCTAGCTGGTAGATTAGTCTCTAGAATGTCAGAAATGAACAAGACAGCATTAGACAGCAAAGTTTTAGCAAAGTGGTGTTACCGTACTATTACCAATATTACCATCCAGTCTGGAAGGACTGATTGTGAGATCAGCTGGTCAAGTTGATATTCTGTGTCTGTATGTGTAGCCTATTTACATTTCGCAAGAAAAAAATAATTGAATTTCAAGATCACAGTCACAATATAAGAATATATCAGAAGTTAAAACTTAGAATTGCCTTTGTCCTTTCTCCTCCATAGAACATGCCATTATTCAATCTTAAATTGCCGTTGTGTGTATTAATATATTTTTTAATAATTCACACACTTCTGCTGAAATTGTGTCATGAGTCACATGATCTGTTCTAGTTGTTTCCAGTCATTTGACAAATGATAATGGTGTATCTGGGTGGGGTGGGGTGGGGTGTTATAATGGTGATCAATGTTCTACTGGGTCTGATGGAGTAGATTTAGGCTGGATAGTGAAATCTAATTTTGGACATTCCTCCTATTTTTCAAAATGACACTGAGGAGACATGCCGCCTAAGAACTTTGACGCCAGTGTCTGATTAAAATTTAACTCTGCCATTCTCTTTAGAAATTGATATAATTTTTGACTTGCATCAGATAACGTTAAATTAAAACAATGTAAAAGTGCAACAAAAATAAAGATTGGCACAGCTGCTAAATTATTAAATATCCTTAATGAATTGAATACAATAAATTAATCCAATATCTTAGGTCACTGTGATTTAAAAGCCAACTGCCGCATTGTGTAAAATGACGATGCATACAATGTGAAAGAGTTGTACAAAAGTGGCCTAGTGGCTAGCGACTAGCCAGACCACCTGTTGTGGACAGCTCAGTTTTTTTTCTTTCAGTCCTTCAATCAGCACCTCTATTTTTTGCTCCCATAGGCTTTTGTTTACTGAAGCCTTTGTTTAAAGGTACACTCCTCAGTTGGTGTCCAGAATTACCCTTGTGGTTAAAGCCAGCATTACAAAAACATTGTTGTTTTGGTTTTAAATCTCCTAGTGTATGCAAGTTTAAAGGTCTGCTAGTTTTAAATGCCTAGAGTGCATGTGAGGAAGGAGTAGAGAGGAATGCGCTCCTCTCCACTATCCCCCCTACACAGCTTTCATAGGCTCACACCGTTCTCTACCCCTCCCCCTACACATCCAGAAGTTATAGTTTGCTGGAGGGCCTTGCAGCTGACGTATGTTACTACAATAAATCTCAACTGAAGGTTATTTTCAGTTGGCCATTGCTAATGTAAATACGTTAATAAACAATGTCCCGCCACTACCCGACATTTCTGACATGACTATGAATCAGCTCTTCAACAACTTTTTATGTCAATATGTTGGCTAAACTAAACGTAGCTCTAACAGATGCTAACGGTATACAGACTATAAAACTGCAATTTTGTCCAGTTCCTCAAGCCCCTTCACAGCTCAAATGTCAAACTCTGCCTATGCCCGTACACAGCTGCCCACACTTTCATGGACACCAAACACCAACCAGCAGTGAACTAGAGCAGAAGGTCGGGGTTCTGGGGGCCGCTATAACACAATTGAGGAGTGTAAAATGTTTCAATACAACCAATATCAGTAGGTTTAGAAGGCTAAATCTAAATCTATCTCTGTTTTAACCTGTGATATTTACAGTACAGATGTATGATGTTCTTTGAAGCACTCTCACAGTGGAATCTAGGCTAGCTATAGTGCCAAAGAAAACTTGTTTAAATGAGGCATCACGGCTAACAGAAGGTATCTTACAGCATGTGACCTTCAGATGAAACGAAGCCTTTCTGTATTGCAAGGGAATCTTTTAAAGAATAATTGGGCAGAAGCATGCCATATATCAGCACCGGCCATTTATCTTTCAACTTTAGCTTTTATGGCATTAAAAATTCATGGCAAACGCATTTTTCAGTACATTTTTAGATTTGGTCGTTAAAGTTTAAGGGGGTAACGGTGTGACGCCAATTAAAGGCTACTTAACGACCCGTCACCCCTCTCACCGTAACCACTGTTGACTCATTTATTCTAGCTGTGAAGTGCCCTGTCACTCTCGCACACACAAAAACACACGCCCACGCAATGAGAAGATGCATCAGGTTGAGTTTTGTTTACGTTCCATGAGTCTATCAAGCCCGTTGGAGCACTTCTCTATGAAATGAAACACAAATCGCATCGTTAGTTTGAGACGTGTAATGATTGTGAATGCTGTTTAATCGCCGTTAACCACTAGGCAATCGCCTAGTGGCCATGAGTCATACTGTGGACCAGACCGGAAGGAGATTAGCTTTCTCCCACCTGAAAGTCCAGCAGAGTTCATGTTTGCCCATATTGGAGTGACCACAAAGACCAAGTACATTACGAAATTGATTTAAAAAGTTTATTGGACGGCCCCATGTGTTTGCAGTTTGCAAGCCTGCAAGCCTACAGATAGATGTTCATAATGCCAGGTGTTTTATTACACAATTACTGCAATGGGGTTTGTTTGTCAAGTTGAAGATTTCCTGAAGTAAAGTTTAGACTAGCTTGTTTGTATAACTGAATTGTTTGTATACAACAGGTGTGACCAAGAGTCCGTGGTTTGGTTAAAATTGTCAAACTGCACTTTTCGACACAATTATGCTACATTACTGTAGCACAGTAACAGACCCACACTGGTTACAAACAGACCGTGTCTGTCTGTGCTTATTCACAGATCTACCAACACTGTACCTGCTGCAGCCTTTTGCTAGGGAGACAGGTGGTTAGTGATTGTCCTCACCTGTCTCAAATCCCAGAGTTCCCGTGAACCACGCCTCCCAACAATACAATTACAATGAGGTCATTTAGCAGATGTTTTTATCCAAAGCGACTTAGAATTACATGCTGCTATTACATGGAGCAGATAGGGGTTAGGCATCTTGCTCAAGGATGCTCACAGGTAGGCCACCTCTGGGGCTCGAACCCACGACCTTCCGGCGGGAAGTCCAACACCCAAACCACTAGACTATTCTGGTGGGCTAAACCATGCCCACACCTCCCACAATTACATTACATTAAATTTACAATATTTCATAGCTCTATTATTGTTACTTAAAGTGGAATTCCGGTCAAATCTGACCCGGACCTCTTTTCCCTCTTGCTCATTTCTGACCAAAACACCTAAACAATTTCGTTTAGGTGTTCTGGTGCTAGTTCCACTGTTGAGACTATAATAGAAAAAACAACAACACACTAGTCCTTTTGAACTTCATGTGAGGGTACAGATCAAAAGTGGATGGAATTCCCCTTTTTAAGATGTGTTTCCTATGGGGAAAAGGCTGTTGCATAATTGCATTTGTGTTGTAGCGTCAATAGACCACACTGGTCAGAGTGTAGGTTGGTCAGCAGCATGCTGTCCTGTCTGGTGTATTTAGTATTTCGGCATCGGCAGCAGTTTAGTTTTGGTAAAGACATAATTTGATCATCGATGAGAATCTCTGCGATCTCTGTTTGCATTGCATTCGCTTTAGCAGAAAGCAGCTACTTGTCTGTGACGTGTTTGCAAAACACCCTGCCATGCACAAGCTATTGTAAAGTCTCAACACCCCTTCTTAATATGCAAATGACTAGCTTAAAGCAATCTCGATCATATTAACGTCTCTCTCGGAATAGATTGTAAACAGAGCTTACCATCCAAACGAGTATTTATCGCTGTTATTACTGTGGCTGACAGTACATGCTCCACATAAGCAGACTGTGTGGCTAGTGTGGCCAAACAAGGGTTTGCCAAACTGACTGTTGTGTAGTACATGTACAAATAAGACAAATTACTTCTAGGGTAACTATTATACACACTATTCTCTATTAGGGGTGTGCGCGGGTGATCAAGCATTCGGTTACCCGTTTGGGGTGCAAGAATTCAAATTCTTTTTCATGTGCATTGTATCACAGTAGTATTGCGTCGGCCGCATCAAAAATATTTAATGAATTAAGTCTAGGTTAAGCCTACCTATGTTTGTATACGCTATATGACCTATAAAAAGCAACGGCTAAATAACCCGAATGAAACCCAGAATGAACTAAATTAACCCTGCCAGTTATTCGAATGTAAACATTAGTCTGAATACACACCCCTACTCATTATAACTATACTATAAAGGTACTTAAATAACTACACTGACACTATTCTAACACAGAATTTGACTGATACATAATTCATTGTGTATTTATCATTTTTTTTCTTAGACCTTTTTGCTACTGTATCTAGGTCAGACTGTAGTTGGAGTGCTGCCGAATAGTTTCAGTATAAACGTATTAGCGTATGTTAGTGTTTCCACTAATAGATGTCGAATAGCGTCGCCATTTGTGTGCTAATAAAGTAAACATGAACGTTGTGTTGAAAACATTGTTGGGTAAGATGGTGCCTCACCCAGAGGCGCCTCCGAGTCAGAAACCCTTCCGTAACAAGACTCCTATTAAGGTAATTTCTTGCTTGTCGGTGCCTTCATTCACTGAGCCCGAACAGCCATGTTGCGTATGGTACATACTGCCTTGTGTCATTCAGTCATTCAGTTGTGGAAGTGCCGTTTCAGTGTTGCGTCCCTTCCAGTGATTTGCGGTGGAGTCAGGGCCCAGCACATGTTGCATACCTACATGCCAGGAGGTCTTGTGAAGTAGGGTGTGCCCTCTCAGGAACACACAACGGACCTTGTGCACGTTGGTAGCGCAGTGACGTAAATACAGGAGACAGGAAACCCTGCTGAAACAGTGCACAACCAGCTCTTGGGGGGTCCTTTGAAAGAACCGGATGTTCTTGGAATCATTTTGCTATAATTTAATTTCACTATGAATTATCCTCATTACTGTAATAATGACCTTTAGGATCAAAACTAGATTTCCCCCACACACATAGGCATTGAAATCAGTACTATAACTGAATTATTTACAGTATGAAGGTTTCCTGGTACAAACTCTTGTTGAATTGCTGTGTTTGGGTTTCTGTGCCGGTCCTCATCATTGGATATTGGATTTCCGCGCCCTTTCTACCTTTGTGGGTAATGCCCCGTGCATGGGGTGGGTTGGTGCACCGGGGAGCACAGCTAACCCTCTGTGTCCTGTCTTGATTTCCTGCTCTGTGAGTCATGGCGGTCCCAGCAGACCGACAGGCAGGCGGCCCACTCAGCCGAGCAGAGGGACAGAGGGCTCATCGGCTGCCATGGATACACTCCATGGCAGCCTCCTGTCATGTTTCCGTCGATCTACCAGGAGAGTTTTTCACTCGAATTACAGATCTTTTTATAACTGAAACCCGAGTTTTAAGGAATAAAGAATGAAAGCTGCATGAGATAATTTGGCATATTGGCGGCCGCATATGGTTATGAGACAAAACTGCACGCCTGTTCGTGAAAGCTGTCACATTCTTTTAAATTTCACCAGACCTTTTTTCATTTTTTTCCCGCTGCAGTTGCAGATATTACTTGAGGCGTCGCTTTGTCAATTGTGGCAAGGCAGAAAGCAGCACTTCCTGTTATTTCCCGGGCTTTAACATTTTTTTAATCAGCAAACCAATGCTGCTCACGCTATGCTGATGGCTTAACCCAGGGCAGGAAGAGCAATCTAGACACTGTAGCTACAAAATGAGCTACTTTTCAGCTACATCATAGCAGGCTAGCACAGTTAGCCATGTTTACTCATAGGGTTAGCATTGGTCAGCGCACAGTCTGAGAACTGCTGTTTTCAGGGGGAACCTGCCCATTGGATCTTTGAAAATTTTGTGTGACGCTATACAGTAATACTATTTAACACGATTGTTTGGTTTGACACTCTGCCTTTGTCGATCTCTTTCAGGATGTACATCGGGTCATCACCGGCGACGGTATCAAGCGTGCCGACAAGGAAGATGCAGCCAGCGAAGTCGGCTGGATGACGTCCGTTAAAGACTGGGCCGGGGTCATGATATCTGCTCAGACGCTCACGGGCAGGGTGCTGGTGAGTTACCCTGGGTTACCTTTTGACTGACAGGTGCCACTGCTGTACAGACCTGGGTGAGTGGCAGTCAGTCAGTCAAGCTGTCGATGACATGAAACGGGACGGCCAATCACAATTACCCCCAGACTTCGTCATAACCGCCTCATTAGCATATCTCTTCATAACGTTTATCGTATAATTACCAGCACCCCACACACACACACCCCGTGGCTGTTGTGATAGCGATTGATATTTTGCATCTGACATGCTATTAAATATTACTTCCTTACGGTTACTTCCTGGTTTGATGTTCACATTTGAGTGTGCTGCCGGGAGCATCAAGGAATGTGTTGTATAGAATCTGATTTGTTTTTCAGACGGGGGGGGGGGCTGTTAAAACATAGCTGGGCGTGCAAAGTGAAAAAGATTTGAAGAGGGTATTAAGGCCACAGGCTCCATAATGCCCCTAGCCTCAATGGAGAAAGAATGATAACGAGAGAGATATTGTAAGTGTGTGTGTGTGTGTGTGTGTGTGTATGTGGTGGTGGTGGTGGTGGTGGGGGGTGGGGGGGGTATGCTCAGTTGTAAATTTATCGAATGCTGGTCAGCAGAAATGGTTGCCGTGGCGTCACATTGGGGAACACATGCTTTTCGTCCCACTCATTCTATTGTACTGCTGGATTAAATCAAGGCATGAGATTAACACAACCTCATCCCCACAACCAGCAGGGGGGGGGGTATCTCCAGTCAAGGACAATCCCTCGCAAGATGCGCGCGCACAGAGTGAATGCCCGGTGGGGCAGAGGTTGCTAGCGTCATTAGCTTCATTGTTTTCATGAGTGCGTGGATGATTCGGCTACAAGTGCTTAGCACAGCGAGTCTAGGAGCAAAGACTAATGAAATGAGGGGAAGTGCCATGACAAGGCTCTTCACAGTGCTGAGGGCTTTAGCTGCCCCCCCCCACCACACACACACACACACACACACACACACACACACACACACACTGTCGCCCACCTCCAAATGTAGCGCTAACATCTCCAGCTGGCTCAGAACACAAAGGTTGTTGATGATTCATGTTGGCTAACGACTCATTTCCAGAGCCTCTATCAGTTTACCGGTAATGTATACTGTAGTTTGACTAGTAACAACACCAAGTAACTCCTCTGACGTTTTAGTGTGACAGTAATCAAATGATATAAAGCAGCGAAAGGAATAGTTTTAAATGGAATCAAATGCATTGCATTGGCAGTGTAAAGATGCTCATAGGGCCAAATGGACTGCTTGGATCATTGTTAATGTTGACACTGATATTTGGATTTAGTCTAGTCCAGTGGTTCTTAACCTGGGTTCGATCGAACCCCAGGGGTTCGGTGAGACAGTCTTAGGGGTTCGGCGGAGGATAAGACACACCCGACTCATATGATTCGTGATGACACGCCCCCCTTCGGTGGGTTCGGTGAATGCATATATGAAACTGGTGGGGTTCAGTACATCCAACAAGGTTAAGAACCACTGGTCTAGTCTTAGTCTTTTACCAAGGTCTGACTGATAGTTCTAGTCACATTTTAGTTTGATTTAGTCTAGTTACTGTCAAGTCAATGAAATCTCTGATAATGTTAGTCCACTCATTGTCCTTTCAATTTAGTCAGGTTTTTTTTCTCTCATTACTTTAAAACACTTTGTTGCATACTTTTATTTTACATTACAATAGCTAACCTACAAACTCTATCATTGATGTCATCAATAAAAATGTAGATCACATTTAGTTAAAGTTATTGTTTTTTCAAGAAATTCTGATCTTGTCATCATCGTTTTCGTCACAATATTCGTTGACTAAATGAACACTGACTTGAATATAGGTTAACTGTACGTTGTGTCTGTGTTGCTTTTAATCAAAGTCAATGTCAAAGAGGATGCAGGCATGTTCATCAAAGCTAACAGTTGTTTTGATCTTGGCAAACCTCTGCATTTAGGCAGTGTAGTGCTGTACTATTGTACCTACAGGTGTCAGAGAAACCGAATGAGAGTTTGCCCTTGGCTTATGCTTAAAAAAACAACACATATTCCTTCATGGAAAAGTGTTATTGATGACTCAACCCATTCTTGGTGACGTACTTATTTGAGTGACGTCTTTTATCTACCTCACGGTGCTGCCGTGGAGGTGGGGCTCTTCACCATAGCAACTTCTGTCTGGTCGGTCTCAAACATGTTTTTGACAGGCAGCGGTTGTTTCGATTTTAAAGCGCGTGATCCCCAGTCGTCTTACGCGTCTCTTGGTGTGCACAAGTCGACCGTTGCCATCTCACTGCTGTGGGCATTTGGCTGATTTGTGGCCCACCTTTGCCTCGACCCTAGCCTCCCTCCTTATCTCTCATCACGGACCTCATTTCCTTTAGAGCACGGCCCGTGCACGTACGTGAAATGGTCTCTTTTGTGTGTGTGTGTGTGTGTGCTCGCGCGCGCGCGCGTGCATGCCGTGGATCAACTGCTGTCTCTCCGTGATGGCTGGGCACACAACTGTTTGGCGAGAGCTCGTCTGTAACCATGGTAACAGCAGCTTACCTAAGTGCAGCAGATGTGTGTATTCCGTGTCAGCTTGTTTGGGGGTGGGGGGGCTACATTAAGGCCTATTTCTGGGCCATCTGAGAGGGTATTTTAGGTGGGTGTAGGTAACAGCATAGCTTAAATGTTATTGTGTGTGTGTGTCTGTTTTGTTTGACCCATTGTTCCACCAGTGGCTCTTTAGCAGGGATGTCCCGAACAACTTTTTTGGTATCCCGATCCGATACAATCGATATTTATCATTGCCGATTCCGATCCGTTAAATATTTAACAATATTTATGCTGCTATACATCTGGTATAGCCGTGTCTGAAATGTAGTGTCCCTGAGGGCATTACTGTAACACTTTGGACTGTAGTTGTAAGAAGAACACAAGAGCTGGGATTCTACACTGTCTCCGGTTTATTAACAAAATCTATCTTTTTTTCATACCTGAAATAAATAGACACGTCCCAGAAGTATCACTTGAGAAGAAAAGGTGTGCAGCATGGCTCTAGACACAGACCGGAATACGGCAAAACTGTAGTAACACCTAAAGCCGTAAAGCATAACTACCGAGTGTCGTATCTACTACATATATGTATACAACATTCTGACCGTTGGCTCTGGCTCCAAATGCTCCAGAAGCTGGCGAAAGTCAGCTTATGCTTATTTTCCTCACCTTGTCACTGTCCCGACTAGATTTCTGTCGTCTTTTCAAGTGCCAAATTAGATTAGTTGTATCTGTAACGGTGTGTCTCGGAGTGGCGAGAGTAAGCGCGAGCCAGAGGAAAAACGCAGGCAGACGTGGAAGCGGTGAAACACATGAAGCGTATTTTCATAATCCAACAAACTGAACTCAACGTACAGGTAAGCAGAAACAACGACCAACAGCTCCTAGTGCTGCCAGAGTTCACTCACACGTTGATGTCCCTCTTTTGGCTTCATATATTACAACGAACGAATGGACAAACATTAAGGCGATCAAGACAGGGGGCTGGTCAAGAAGCGGATCTAATGAATATCGGTAAGGTGTTTTGCACAGTCAGTTCATATTGACTGAGAGCCATGCAGTGTAGCTGGACGCTCAGTCAAGCATGCTAACAGCGGGTGCTACTCTGTGAACTATTGAGGAGATGCATCACATTCCCACATGAGTAGCAGCTCAAAGGACCTACAGTTCATGGCAACACACGTACATGGCACACTTGAACTGATGAAAATTACTCTCCAATATGAGGAACTAGATTTAGTTTCAGTAGAACAACCGAACTTATCTTGTTAAGGTATTTGCACATTAAACAAGCTTCCCTAGCATCCACGGTACATAATATGCTATTCCTTATGTTAATCCACCTCATTGCCCACGATGGAAAGCTTAAAGAAAAGGTGAAAAATGGTCTATGACTGTCCCTAATGCTGCCGTCCTTCTAGCAGTGTCCAGACTGAAGAGGACGTTTGTTTACCTAGGACAGATGATGCACTTGGGTGTGGGCTGCGTTAGCGTGGGTTCAGAGACCGCTCACTAATGCAGCCCTTAAATGGCATCCCTTCATTTTGTGTCTCAGTAGATTGTAAAAAGATCAAACGTTGCTTTTAGGGCTATTGATCGCGGGGGACGCGTGTCCTCACAACATTTCACAATGCCAAAGCCTGTCAGCTTAAGATCAGCAGTTCCCCCTCGCTGTGCGTCCAGGCGACACTAAGATGGTACGGCTGGTGTTTGCTTTCTAATCACAGGTCAGCAGCAAGCTCTGTGCAAATACAGCCCCCCCCCGACAGACAGATCCCATCTGTCACTTCATGTGTTATTAGGTTTTCTCTCTTCCTGCCTCAAAGCAAACCATCACCATTGCAGCCAAGCGTGACCGGGCATCATCCCTGCTCTTCGTCAACCTCGTCACTTCACTCTTTGCTCATGTCACATCAAACAAGCCTGTGTCATAGAAACCATCCATCTGCCGGATGCTTGTTACCTGTAGATTGTAGTTGTGTCATGGCAACCGGTTGGATTCTCCCGGAGGGGTTCTGCAAGGACGTTTTATTTGTGTGGGTTTGTTTTTTTGTCAATTTTTTTTGGGGGGGGGGGGGGGGGTTGAAAAAAGGTGCCCCGGAAATTTTGGCCCC
>JAODLI010002398.1:0-10557 GCA_027575585.1 Percopsis omiscomaycus
CACACACACACACACACACACACACACACACACACACACACACACACACACACACACACACACACACACATGCACATAAATAAAATTTTCTGCCATGCATTCTGGCTCAGCTGGCTGCAGCAGCTCATCATGACCTCATTTATGTAGATATTAGCATTGTGTGACAAAAGAGAACACAATTTATTTTTTACCTCTATGTAGCCTATACAGTATGTATGTGTTTTGTTCCCCAAGTGTGCTTTGGCAATACTGTTTATTATGGTCATGTCAATAAAGTGTGTGAGTGAGAAAGAGAGGAAAACTTTCAAATAAGTTACATGAAGTTTGCATGCACATATTGTTTGATAGTATAGAGAATATAGGGCCTACACATAATGGAGTATGGAAAGTCGGCACACTTTGTGACACACAATTATAGGGCAAAAGATAATGTTACAGTGTATTTTATATAATACATGCATAATATCATTATATAATAATATGCAGTAAAAAAAAACGATTCAATAGTACCCTACCATACAAATCATAAATTAGACTCACCGAATGACGATTGCTATTTGAAAACAAAATCCATCCTGCGGTCCTTGGTAGCTAGTTTAATTTAAGTTATCAAATTGTCCCTCCGATCACGTCCACACGACAAATGCCGGAAAATTACGTAAGTGGCTAGGCCAGCTAGAAGGCGCAGGCTTGTCAAAGAATACGCCCAACATGGCAAACTCTTAAGTTTGATTGGTTAAAGAATACGACAATGAACAACATCGTCTCCATTTGCTTCAACAGCAGAGCAGACTGGATTCACTCAGTCTGTTGTTTTGCTATAAACATCTCCTTTTTCAGGGCAAAAATACTATACTCGGGGCTAGGCTGAGCTATAGCCTAGAGTGATCGGACCTAACGACGCCACTGGCTCCGTACCTCTGTAATTTTTTTAGACGAGTGCATGCTTAATTTAGTTTAGTTTGTTGTAAGAGGCGCAAGCGGTGGCGCAACCCCTTGCATCATTAATTGGAATTGACGCACGTAGCAGGCAGCTGTCTTGTGTGTGAACTGGCAGGCAGCATACCCTTCGGTAAAACAAAAAACAATGATCGTTACGTTATGCCTGTAAGAACCTAGCACAGAATCTGCAGTAAAGGCAATTGTATGAAACAAATTAAATATGGCCATGATGAAGGCTAGGCTATTTCTTTCATATTAGGCCTATTAGATTAGGTTTCACACAACGCCATTGATTAAAAAACTGTTTAAGCCCACCGAAAACATTCAAAGCCAAATTTGGAAGTGTATAATGACGTTAGCTTGTAGTGGCGTTACCTCAAGCATTATTTTATTTTATTTGTATTGCTAGCTAAGGTTAACTAATAACCTTAACTTAATTATCATGCTTCATACCGTAAGACTTATGTATTTTGATGCTCTAGATAATCTTACGATTTATTATTCATTCAGAAATGCATATTAAAATGAAAGCTCCACACCTACCTTATAGTAGGCCTAAACTATCAACACATTGATGATAGGTCTAATTTAACAATGCCTATCCCCACAGAAAACAAGCAAGAGGAGAAATACAATAAATGTATTTCAGGGCTTTAGATGAGCCACAAAGTCCTAGTAGCCTTCTATTAGACCAACACAGTGATTAACATTGGCCTTGAAATGTGGATTAAACTGCATTACGTGATAGTAGGCACAGGTCCCTTTGGTTCCCTGTGCCTATTTACCTACATGATGTTTGATTGTGATGCCGAGCAGAATGGTAGAAACATCAACATCTACTCTACTCCCGGCTGCCATGGCAACCTCATCCAAATTGGCAAGGGGGAGGGAGGGATGGGCGGCGAGTGCTCTAATAGCATCGGCCCCTTACTGTATTGATTGGATTTTATTGTATTTATTTTTCGCCCGCAGACACAGATATGCACAGGCTATTTATTTTTATTTTTTTCTCTGTCTTTCTCTCCCAAGTGCTCTCTCTCTCTCTCTCTCTCTCTCTCTCTCTCTCTCTCTCTCTTCACACTTACACGCACGAAGCCATTCAGACGGTCGATGGGCATATTCCCCTGTCTCGCCTCAACACTGTGTTCCCCGGAGAGCGCAAGCGTAGCTTTAGATTGAATCACGAGGAGGCCAACTACAGCTGTGCAAACATGTTCACTCTGGCTAGCGTACACTGCCTACATCCTTACGTAAATCCTGCCCATTCTCCAGTACACAACACATACACATGACCCAGTTTTTCGGGGGAAGAGGTACAGCTGCAGCCTTTCTATGTTTTCTTCTTGTTAATCTCCTAACTGTATTGCGCCCCCCCCCCCCCGTCCTTTTTTCAGATTCTCTTTTTAGCTCCTTCTCTCTCTTTTTTCTATACCTTCTCTTCTTTCCGCCCTGCCTGTGTTTTCCTCTCTGAGGCTCTCCTGCTGGCGTGAAGCTCTCTGTCCTTCCTCTTCACCGTGGTCGTGACAGTGGAGAATAGATCTAGAGGCGGAGACAGAATAGATACGTCTAGCTTGGCGTGAACTTGTATCTGTGTATGCGTGTGCATGTGTGTGTGTGCTAGCCATGCAGCATTGCTGTCAGCAAGAATCAGAGTCTGTCAGGCAGGACATGGCTGGAGGTATCGTGCTAAATTGAGTGCAATGTAGCTCAGTAGGTGTGTGTGTGTGTGCATGTTTGAAGGGGTTATATAGAGCAGTATTGGGCCGGTGAGACAGCTGGTAGGAAGTGTCCTTGAATTATCACAGAGCACGGCAGTAGCTTATGAATTATAATAAAATACTCCAGAAAATAACTGTGGGGTGTATTGGAATCAAACCATCAGATTTCAGGAGTGAAGATAACATATAGCACAAAATACATGCATGCCGTTTACATGCCGTTTACAAATAGAGGGTACTCGGTAGAGGACATACTTCCATCAAGGCTGACCAATAAACAACCAAATCACTGGTTGTAGCCTACATATAATAACCAGTATTTAACCAGTCATTGATTTAACTTATTATTAGACCAAATGGCTAACTTTTATCCAAAGGAATGATATTCCTTGATCTGGGTTTGGGTTCTGATCTAGATCAATATTTCATGACAATTTGTCCTTCCCATACAAACTGAAATCCAAGGTTAGCATCCCCATCTTGAGGTAATATTTTATACATTACTTCATACATTGACTATATTATATGTCTGTCTACCCTGCAGAACTATGGTCTGGAGACAGAGAACCTGCGGACCTTGTCCCACAAGCTGAACGCCTCCGCCAAGAACCTCCAGAACTTCATCCTGGGCAGGCGGAGGGGTGGGCACTATGATGGACGGGCTTCCAGAAGGCTGCCCAACGATTTCCTCACCTCTGTGGTCGATCTGATTGGTGCAGCTAAGAACCTACTGGCTTGGCTCGACAGGTTTGTTTCACTGTTTCCCCTGGGATTTTGTGAGACTGTGGTGGGTGGACCACAGCCCCTCTAGGGGCACCAATCGGGTGCACTTTGAGAAAGTAAGAGGCTAGATCCATGAAGAACTTTGTGCTCTTGTAAACACTAGTAAACAATTTGATGGCCAGGTGTCACCCAAATTTGGTGCTGATGGTGTATTGTGTACAACACACTGTCTGTCACAGCAAATGTTTGTTAATTCGAGTTTACTTCCATAGTTTAGCCTAGCAACAAGCTATTTAGGCTGATCAGACTCAACATGGAACCCGACAGAATTTGACACATTTTGTTTTTAGAGACATTAATTGTAGTTGTACAGGGCCAAATTCAAAACAAAGAGGTTGAGAATATTGCTCCTACAAACGATCGTTTACTCCATTTAATACAGATTTGTTTGATTATCTAACGTTAATTGTGTTCAACACGGGATCTTGTGAGCATGTGACCTAGTATCTGCTCTCTCATTGGCTGCCGCTCCAAGCGGAGCATCAGAAGTAAACCTGGAGCGGGGATTAGCCGGGATTAGCGACCAACATCCCGGGAATTTTCGCCGCTGTGAGCGGAGTTCGCTGTCTCCTGTCCTTCTCCGCTGTTTCGCATAGGAGATGCATTGAATCCCACCACTCCGCTCTCCACGCCCAACTACCTGCCAAACGCAGCGAGTTTACAGCAGCGGAGGAGGGGCTGACTGACTGGGAGTGTGAGAGATGCTTGGCGGAAGCAACGGCGCAAAACACACTGTTAGAGATCTTTTATGTTATTATGAGAAGTGTACAAATATTTTAGGTTCATTATGAGACTGGCAAGACAAATTAGACTGTGGCGGGCCACCATAGTTTAGGTAATTACACTGTTTCTAAACAGGAAAATTCTTCTGAATTGTGTCCTTGGGTGTATGTGAAACATGCAAAGCCACTTCTGTCAAGTACACTTTTTTTTTTTTTTCCCATTTCTATTTGTATGATTTCACTACCTTAAAATATCAATGAGAAATTCCCTTCTTTGCCATATGATATGATGAGTGTCCTGCATCTTTAGCAAGATGCCCAGCCCACATGGGTTTACAAGACACCTTTTACTGAGGATCAAATATTCTACTGCATACAGGTACGCTGTATTGGGATTTAAAGGTGACTCAAGCAGTGTTTTAGACCAAAAAGGACAAAAAATGAATTATCATTTTACATGTTTTAAACCTTGTAGGCCTATACTCCCAGACTGCCCTTGGAAAATAGCTTTTATGCTCCACAGTTGAGTCACAAGTCTACACAAGGCAATGGAGCGATTCTAAGATGTCTGTGATGATTAACAAGCCCACTGTGTAATAACATTTAATCATTAGCAATCTGAGGGAACATGGAATTGTGGAGATGTATGTTAGCCTATAGAGTACCTCCAAACAAACAACCAAACTCAAGAGTTTGATTCATTTTCAGCCTTTTCTTATGCTATTGTATATGGTCCATATACGGTGGCCGAGATGGTTCAACACAAATACAAAAGCTACAACACAAACACAAAAACTACAACACAAACACAAAAGCTAAAACACAAATACAAAAGCTAAAACACAAATACAAAAGCCACAACACAAACACAAACGCTACAACACGAACACAAAAGCCACAACACAAATAAGCGACAACGGAAGAGTGACAACGGAAGTTAGCGTGTTGTTGACACATGTAGCCGGAGGATGAGCAGAGTACATTATGAAAATAAAAAAGATATTGAACAACATTGCTTATTTGTGACAATCACATAGCGACAGCAATCATAATTAGCAAGAAACCATGTTTCACTTACTTCTCAAACATGCTAGGACTTTCCTCCTGCTCATCCTCCGTTCTCCGTTTTGTCGTTGTTGACAAACGCTAACTTCCTTTGTCACTCACTTCCGTTGTCGCTTATGTATTTGTGTTGTGGCTTTTGCGTTTGTGTTGAGCTGTCTCTGCCACCGTATCCATATGTGTCCAACACAAATAAATGTCAAGAACATCAATTGTTCTTCATCAGGATTTTATGTCAATTAACACAACAGTAGCGTGGCATAGATTATAGATCACAATTCAGTATACATTTAATTTGTTTTATTTATTATGTATTTTACAATTTACAATGTATTTACTGTAGATTTACTGTAAATGTACCTGTCTCTGTTTCAGATCTCCATTTGCCAGTGTGACAGAGTATTCTTTACTGAAGAACAATATTGTGCAGCTCTGCCTTGAGTTAACCACCATTGTACAGCAGGTACACACACACACACACACAGATGCACACACAAACTTCTTCATTCTTATTACACCCACTTGCTAAAGGTCGTAATATTAATGGGAATAGTAAATGTGATCTAGCCTTTTTGGACCATCCACATGCCACATGTATAAAACAAGAAAACCACATATGCCCTCTACCATAGGCTGTGTGCACTGTGGATGACGGTACGATACTAGACCTCAGATCTCAGCTCCATCTACGGTGTACTGTAACTCTGCCACGGCAGACAGGGACTGTTAGGGATGTTTCTTTTTGCAAGCTTCCCCCTTTTTACTTTCCTACATCTCTCTTATATCTGTCTCCTTCTGCTCTCACACACACACACACACACACACACACTTTCCTGTAAACCTGACGGTGCAGGCACCTACTCACTCACAGATACGCAGGCAGAAGAAATCCCACCGTATGGTCAGAACCCGTGGTCTTGTTCTGGACTTAATCCAGGTGCTTCCTCTAAGACCCAACGAGCGAGTGTTTATACATGTGCCCAGAGTGAACACTGGGGCTGGCTAGATAACGCCTACACCCGCTCACAAGGGCCAGAACGGAGTGGATAGGAGGGTTGTTGTGTTTTCACATTTAGCCAACTGACATGTGAATGCCAAGCAAGGCAGACAAAGGCAGCAGGTCTGCCCATCCTAATGCATAAAACGGATTAATTAACCACGACCCCGCACATCTGGTCTATTCTGTGGGCTGCTTTCCCAGAAATAGATTAACTATCACCTATCGAAGAACAACCTGTCATGTTTGAAAAGAGCAGTTTTGGGGGGATTGACTTTTGAGTTTTGGATTGATTTGTAGAGATCTTTTCACAGATCTGGTCCACTGATGTAGTAGTCTTTCCAATTTGTACTAGAATATGCCTATTTTGGACCATTACAATAGAGATACTTGAGTGCTTTTGCTCATCCTGGCTAAAAATCCACATCCATTTTGCCCCCTGTCAGCTGTCTCATGTTTCTCGTTTTCTTCCTTCCAGGGCGCTCTAGATGAGAGATGTAGTTATTTGAGCTGATCTTCGGATGCCAAATTCGGCAGATTTTCCCCCTTCTTATATTTTGTCTTCCTTTTTCCTTCTTGACAGGACTGCACTGTGTACGAGACGGAGAACAAAATCCTCCATGTGGTAAGTCACACCACCTGCTATAAAAAGATTTGTACACCCACTTTTTCCTGTGTGTCTTAAAATACTGCTAGCCAATCAGTCAACTAGTTACTTTAATTTATTTGGACAATATTTTAAATGCATTTGATACACACAAAGTACATGTATGTTAAAACGCATCAAGAATGACATAAGGAAGCCTGGTTTTCATTAAAAAGAAGCAGCTAAACGCAGCTATTACTGTTATTACTGTTATATCAAATTACTGTTATTGCTGAAGACAAACATGGCAAAACATGATTAATATCTTATTGTTTATTTTGTTGTTAATCTTTTTCCACACCATACGCTAGTGTTATACAATTACAATTAGGTCATTTTTATTTTATTTTATTTTATTTTTTTACCGTATATGATTATGTTTATTTACGGTATATCAATATAGCATGTGTAGCATGTGTGTTTCTTGTGTCAAAAAACTGTCTGTAAAACAGATAAAACAAGTATGGAATTTTATGTATTTTACATCCCATAAAAACCCTTATTATAGTATTGCCATAGTATAGCCTAGAATAAGCTGTGTTCAAAACCTGGTTGATTTCGTTACATGGTTTACATTGCCTAGCTGTAGTGTTGTATGGATTAAAATCAAGAGGTTTTCATGCAAAAATATACTTAATTATTTCTATTTTCCAAAACTTTATCATCCTCTGTCAACCAACACCAAGGCAGTTCTATGGGGCCTGAAACCCCTAGTTTATCTCTTTACAATTACAATTACATCATTTAGCAGACGCTTTTATCCAAAGGGACTTTCAATTACATGGTGCTATTCCATGGAGCAGATAGGGGTTAGGTATCTTGCTCAAGGATGCTTACAGGTAGGCCACCTCTGGGGCTCGAACACACGGCCTCCCGGCTGGGAGTCCATCACCTTGACAACTAGACTACGCTGCCCCCCTCTTCTTGTGTGCGTATGCATGTGTTGAAGGGTGGGTGTCTGCTTTGTGTTAAACCCAGTGAGCAGCATGTGTCTGATGTAAGTTAAACTGGGACACTATTTAAGGTCAGGCAGGGTAAACCAAATAACCGGTTGGGGAGGCGTATTAACGTGTGTTTAAACATTGTGGAGCTTGACAGGCAGGTATCATAAGAGGCTACACTTTAAACCTTGATAAGTTAACTTCAAAAATAGTGGAACATTGATTACTAAAATTAAAAAAGTAGTTTACTTATTATTTCATGCCAATACCTGTAACACCGACCCTGTTTTTCCAATGGCTACCGCTCTGTAAAAGACGGATAGGATAGGGCCATACAAGGATTCTTCACCCCTGCAATCAGTACGCTCTTTGCTGCACTCCACCTTTCCCCATAGGCAATGTATTGATTCTCCCCACTTTGCTGCTGTTTAGCGCTGGCTGTGTGATTCACCGTTAGAGTGAACTATCAATGGCTATGCAAACTCAGAATCATACTGTAGGTAATTATAAGCCTTGCTAAAGTAAGCTTGTGCATGGCAGAAGACGAAGAGGTCTATCTTCTAATTAAGGCTGCTTAGTGTATAAACCCACTTATTCATAGTATAGGTATATTTTTCAATTGACTTTAAAAATAGTCAAATTATGTTTTTAACCTTTTGTAGCAGATTTCGATTAGGCCCGATATAATTCAATTTCCAACTGTCATTTTAGACAAACTTTTTCGTTTTACAGGGTTGTTTTTTTTAGAGAGGAATTTTGGCTAAATAACAAGTAAGACAGATTTCAAAATTATTGAAGCAATTTTAGGTCCTTTCAGACAACACATCTGTCCATCAGAAATCACAACTGGGGAAAATGAATTAAAATGAATTTTATGATAGGGGACCTTTAATTTGAGTGATTAACTATAACAGATTAGTTACAATTATGTTTTCACTTTCTAAAGTTAATGTTAGGGTTTGCAGTGCAGATTTCACATCGGTTAGGACAATATGTAAATGAGGTACAGACACACACATTGTTAAGTGCATAAAAACAGACATCATGCACCCACACACGCCCACATGGATGCCCATATACAGATGCACGTGTGTTTAGTAAAAACAAACTGGGTGCCAGACAGGCATCACTAAGTCTGTTGTGTGTGGGAGGTCCATGTGTCAGATTGGGAGACTGCATCATGCGAGAAAGAGAGAAAGAGAGAGAGAGAGAGAGATGTTGAGTAGGGGTGTTTGTTTTGAGATACGACTCCCCTGTTAATCCTTGTTTACAGTGCGTGATGGAGATTAGTAAAGCAGAGGTGAAAGGACACTTACACACACAAACCACCACCCAAAACGACGCATACTGTACTTCAACTGCCACGCACGCACATTATGACACGTGTCACGTGTACAAAGCTAACGGGAGAGTGTGTGTGTGTGTGTGTGTGAATGTACAGAGAGTGTGTACTCTGTGTGTACTCTGCTGGTCGTTTGTGTGCGTTTTGTCAGCTTCTGCTTAATAATGCAAAACTCACTGCTGCTCTCCTCCCCTCTAGACCACTGCCTGAAGCATTCAGATGGACAGAGATATTGTGTGTGTGTGTGTGTGTGTGTGTGTGAGAGAGAGAGAGAGAGGGGGGGGGGTGGAAACGATGTGAGCATGTGCACGCCTGTGTGTCTGTTGAAGTGAGAAGTGTGTTTATGTGCATTCATGCATAAGGATGAGAGGCATTACATAAGGCCGTCCTAGTTGTGTAGTTTCCCCTTTTTCTGCTTCCCCCCACCTCCTGCCGCCCTTTCTTCCTTCCCCCTTTTTGTTCTGTGCCTTTTTTCTCTGTCACTCTTTTCTTTCTTTCTTTCTCACTCGTCATTCTTCCCGTTATGCGGCTGTGGATCAGTTGGCACATAAACGTATATCTGCACCCATGTGCACCCACATACAGTATGTTATATGATAGAAAAGGTGTGTGTGTGTGTGTGTGTCTGGGGTGGTTTTTATATTTTTATTATTATTATTATTATTATTTTATTTTTTTTATAGTTTTTGTTTGTTTGGATACTTTCTGTGGTTTTGCTGTACGGTTACCATGGCAAATATGCGGCACACAAATGCAATGCACTGGTCCCAAAATTAATATGGCAGTTTGACAGGATTTGTACCAGACTCTCCCCATTGCAATGCATGGCTTCTGCTGAATTGAAGGGACCGTTTGCCTTTCATATGTGACCAGGGCATAAACCCCCTGTTGTGGTTGTCCAAAGACACGTTAGATCAAGCCTGGCAGGCGGGGCGTGTCAGAACCGCAGGGGAGGGGACTCCACACTGGCGACTGTCCCTCTGACTGCCGCTGTTAATCCCGGGTCAGGGCTATTAGTCTGATGATCAGAGAGAGAGCTCCAACACTGCCACAACACTGTCACACGCCGCGCCATTTGCTATTTGTGGAACAAACGTGCCGTTCTCCACGCAAAGCCCCTCTTATCTTTGAACTGTAGTTCAAAGGTGTGTTTGTGTGTGTGTGTGTGTGTGTGTGTGTGTCTGCCTACTACCAACCTCGGTCTTGGGTTCTGTTACATAACTCATATCCTTGTAACATAGCCTCACTGTATACTGCCACTGTGAGGTTTCAACACCTGACCCAGAAAAGGGTAGAATTGTGTGTGTGTTTGTGTATGCTTAAGGGGGAGGGGGAGTATGCAAAGCATCATGGAAGTCTATAGTCAGCTCAATGAGGTGTTCTTGGTGTGTGTGTGTGTGTGTG
>JAODLI010002399.1:0-10556 GCA_027575585.1 Percopsis omiscomaycus
TGCCCCCTGCGGGAGAACTGTCACTGGACATCTGCATCTCTCTCTCTCTCTCTCTCTCTCTCTCACACACACACACACACACACACACACACACACACACTCACTCTGTATGTGCACATGCTAGCATGGGGGCCTGATTTCTGCTTGGTTGCAATTCTGTCACAAGCATTCAGGGCGTTGCACAGCCACACACACACAAATACACCTCCACTGTGCGCATACTCTGCCACTAACCGCACAGGACAGAGACAGACGTGTGTGTGCTTGCGTGCGTTTGCGTGTTCACATGCAGCCATGCGCTCTCTGACAACGGTCTTGGGGCCACGGTTCTGGTGACACGGTAAAGCGGCCTCATTTTATTTATTTTTTTTACACAAACACACGCACATACGTTTCATAAATTGCAAACATTTGCCAAAATAATTTAATTAAATGTAAACATCTCCAGCGTTTCTTGAAACATTGACATGCATGCCCATCTCGTACTGAGTGGTTCTCACTCCTCTCTACTCCTTCCCCAGGCTGACACCTTTCTTTGCCCCTTCCCCAACTAAACTAAAAAAACAAAACGAAATGAAGAAACAAAATTTATTTGATTATCATATATACACTTTTCAATGACAACATAACTGTCCCACTTCATTGTTGTTTATATTTGGCATTATGTTTAAAAAGAATTATAATAAATAGGACTGAGGCCTCTCCAATTCCCCCACGTCACGAAATCCCCTAGCTCGGCGCATACAAACATGTTTTCTCAATATTCAACAAATTCCATAAGCTACAGAGGATTTCCTTGCATCCTTTTTAAGCCCCCACAGACACAATATCTGTGACAGTAGTCGAAGCAAATCAATATCAAGGACCTGGGCGTGTCGATCAAGCTTGTTGAATGTAACTGACAAGACACAGAGCAGGAAAGAAGTTGTTGTTCCGGCACAGAGACAGACAGGCAGACAGACGGTGGTCTCTCTCTCTGGGTTAACTCGGTCTGCTGTGAGCACAAGCTGCACGTCAGAGCTTTCCTGCAATCGCCCCTAATCTGTTGAAACAATGTGCTGAGGTGTGTGTGTGTGTGTGTGTGTGTGTGCGGTAGGACATGAATGGGGGGTGGGAGCTCACACACACCACCCTGATTGGGGTCAAAGGTCATTGGGGATCCAGGGAGCTGTCATGCTCCATTACTCAGCAGCCCCCCCCCCCCGCAAACAAAACAACCCACAGCGAGAGGTTCTGAAAACCCCGCTACTAACACCCACCCCTTTCCCCTTAATCTCTACCCTCACAAACCTACAGGTGGATAGGCATCACACCCTGACTCTCACAAGCTGGAATACACACTAGTGGACTCACAGTCAGAGATGCTAACAGTTATTATTGAAGTTTGAATGCCTCTATGAAGGCACCATAAGGGCCTCTGACTGTCTATGTGCATTTAATGCCATGTAATCAAACACAACTTTACCCTCGAGTGAGCGTAGTGGTGGTGGTGTAGAGGGGCATGTCACAAACAAACAAATGTTGCGAGTGACACCAATGTAAACGTTCGAGGAAATTGCTGATCAACTGTAGGCTATATACTGAAATAAATAAAAGGAGCTCTGTACTGACAAGTAGAATGATTGGCCTGTTTTTGTGGTTTATTGCAAGGCAGTCAATCACAGAACAGGACAGTTTTTTTCCGACCTCCACTGACATTGTTCCTCCAAAAAACTTAATAAAGGCTATATATACTTATAACGTATCTAGAAAGGTTATCAATGTCTCTAACTGTCAATGGAAGTTGAAAAAATAACAGTCGCTTTAAAGATCAAGGGAAGTTTTAATGCCGAATGATCAGCATCTTATATTATATAAATGAATATATTTATTTCATATTGTTTTAATGGAGGGTTTAACAAAAGTTCAGTAACACTTTCAGTTCAATATAAACATAAAACCAATGATGAGAGCTGCGGCAGCCATCTGCCAGTTCACCTCCCAAGTGGCCATTCTAGAATGTTCTGAATAATAGGGCACATCTCTTCTACTCTGCTCACTTCAACCAACTGTACGTGTGCATGTACAGGTACATGCTGTTAACCTGATGTAAGGTGCTCTGGGCTGTCCACAGCCTATTTATCACTCCAGCAGGTCGGCTGACTTAATGTCTGCTACCTTGAGGAGAGACAGAATGTGATGATAGACCAAGAAGTTGGCCAAAGGGAAGCAGGTGTGTGCGGGTGCGTGTGAAGAGAAGGTGAGACACAGAGAAAGAAAGATATTATTTTACACTAAGTATACTGCAGCATCTGTCTGTGACTTATGGGGTGCCCACTGGGTTAAAGCTTACCGTGTGGTGAGCAGTAGCTGATCCAAAGCTAGCAGCTACTTCTAGTGGGGGAAAAAACCTGTCTAACTTGTTCCTTACTAGTACTAAAGTCGGCTGTGTGTGTGTGTGTGTGTGTGTGTGTGGGCGCAGCAGGAAAAACATCCGAACACATTCATCAGAACAGGAAAACACAGATGATGATGACGATAAGAGCTTTCTGTTTTGTATGGTGTGTGTGTGAGTGAGAGAGAGAGAGATGATAGAGAGAGTGCACAAGACAGAACGATTAGATCATTCATACAGTCAGCCGAAGGTGAGGGAGTGACAGCTAGCTCCCTGACTACATGTTTTGCAAAAAATCTTATCAAAAACCCTTTTGCTATTTAATCTGTCTACCTGAAGTCTGACAGCACAAATGTAAGTCTGCAAACAGACTGAACAACATTTTCTTCACTGTCTCTCAATAAAGAAACAAATGAAAAAAATTGTGTTCATATTTTTGAAATAATTTTGAATAATTTTGAATCTTGTTTTATTGTCTTACTGTTTATTGTATTTACTGTCTCTAATAAAACATGCATACATTTGTAATGTGTTAGTGGTTGTTCATATTCTATTCTTTATGTTGTTCTTTTAAACAAAGTATTTTTTTAGTTTTTAGTCAAGCAATGAAGCTCTTCTTTTTAGGGGCTTTTTTCTTTTTAGGGAGAACCACTGGTCTATTGCAGGAGTGCTGCAGTGACATTCCTTTGGTAACGTTTCCTCTAACTGTTTTGCCAAAATGTTAACCGGCATGTCAAGGCCTTCATGCTGATGGAACTGCAGTTCCTGAGTAGATCGCAAACAAATCTACAACCCTTTCATATGTTGGCAGAGTATTTCCAGCTCCGGAGAAATATTCAGTCAAGTGCGACAGGGGACTTTATATAGCCTATCTCTGTGACGCTTTCTGTTATGATTTCTCCATTGAAATAAACGGGCTAAACTTATAAGAGTGTTCAAATGTTTGACGAGGGATGGGCTCACTGTTTCTCCCCCCCACATCCAAAGTCTTTCATCTCGCCCTCTCAGAGACATTTTAATATGTCACACATTAACGCCGTAGATGATGTCGGGGGCGACACACCAAGGCTTGCGTGGTGGAAGGCGTGTAATTGTGCCGGCGCTCGACTGGGTGGTTTGTTTTCCAAGCTGAGAGATGATTGGTGCCGATAAGCCAAACCTCTAAATATAAAAGTTGCAGAATCATTAAAACCATGTAAATATTCCCCTCCAATCCCTTTAAACTAATCCGCACCATGGCCAATGAAACCATTCATAGAAAATCATCATCTTTGCAACATTCCAGGATTTTTGACATCATGGGCATTTAGTGTGTGTGCGTGCGTGTGTGTGTATGTAGTTCCCATCTACCCATTCCTAGTGAGTGGGTGTTCGCTTGTGCATGTTTGTATGTGTCCACATTGGTTAATGCAAATCACTGGGCTATTATTCATTTGGGTGTAACGGACATCATTAGCGCAGGTCTTTTCCTGAGAACAACATCGACATTGTTTCTATTAACATCAGGAGGGACCTGTAGGCAAGGCTAGCCAACACCATCTCTGGTCACTTAAAACTCAATGACCACTTTTTTTTATTAGTTAATGTTTATTATTAAGTCTTTTAGTGAATATTTGGATTGTTTCCAGCTTCTTCAGCAAGTAGCAACCAGCTCATGTTTGCTTTAGTGTTAAGCGGTGACCTAAGCTAAGCTAAGTGAGAGAAAAACAGAGTTAGCAGAGAAACTAGGCTGTCAGAAAGCAGAATGAGTCAAGCAAGATAATTCAGTTACCTCCCATAGGCTGGGCTCTGGAAGAGGTGAAGGGTTACACACACACAAATCCAGCCATTTACATGGACACACACATTCATATGGCCTACACAATCTTGCTGCAAGATGGAGGAGAGGGTCTCTATTTCAGGCCAAGCACCTAGCCAAACTGGTGAACCCTCCCCCAGGTAGGTGTGTGTGTGTGTGAGAGAGAGAGAGAGAGAGAGAGAGAGAGAGAGAGAGAGAGAGAGAGAGAGAGAGAGAGAGAGAGAGAGAGAGAGCTGTCTGAGGTCTCTCCGTGGCAGAGGAAAGATTATCTTGACAAATTGGATAAACATCTTGTGTGTGACAGGATGCTGATGGAGGGTCCTGATGCCCACACACACACACCTGGGGTAAGGTTTGTTTAGCTGCAAACCATGGTGTGCGTGTGTGTGTGTGTATATGTGTGTGTAGCAGCCTGGAGGCAGGTAACAACAGGTCTCTCTCCTCAAACATGCAGGTTCTCAGGTGTGTCTGCCTGACCTCCCTCACTATCTCACCTGTGTGTGTGTTTGTTTGTGTGCGTGTGTGTGTGCGTGTGCGTGTGCGTGTGCGTGTGCGTGTGCGTGCGCAATGTTTTGTGATAGCAGATATACTGTACAAGTTGATATACTAGATGTACCATAATTAACCTTCTAAACATGTCCATATGTGAATGTGTATTTAAATATAAGTCACGGAGTGGTTACTATGTCTAGTTTCCTTATGATAGGTTAATGTATTCACAAATCCCTATCTCTCTCCCTTGCTGTGTATCTGCTGCTCTCTGCAGGGGGTAAGAATCACATAGAGGATTTGCGAGATACCAGTGTGTATGTGTAAATCTAAAAAGGCATTGGGTGGCAGTGCAAAGTCACGGGCCCTACTGCTGGCACTACACTCCCATTACTCACTTTGAACATGTCAGACGCTTAGCCAAAGCTCTTGTCCACAATGCCTTTCAATATAGAGTAGTTGTAGCTTATAATACAGCAGCGCAGCGACCAAACGACAGAGCTTACAAGGTAGCAAACACAGTATGACATAGTTAAGGAGCTGGGAACACCTCAATACTTTTTGTTCCAATACGGGATAAATTAATAAAAATGTAAAAAAAATAAAAAAATAAATAGAATTAAAAAATAGGTTTAACAAGGCTGATAGGAAATAAACTGCGGATCCAGACACTGGTTGAGGCTACACACTTTCCTCTGTGTTTGAGTGGCTCCAGTATACTCCAGTCACTGGGACCAGTGTTGGGGGATTAGAGATGGGGGACAGTAGTCACTTATAGCAGGGACAAACACTGGTCCCTATTCTGGTTTTGGTATTCGGGTACCCTTCACCCTAACAACACCACGTAACAGTCACACACAATCACACAAACAAATCTACTGAATTCACTCGCTTATAAACACAGGCACAGAGAGAGTGAGTGAGAGAGAGAGAGAGAGAGAGAGAGAGAGAGAGAGACTAAACAACATCACTGTTGTCACAACAACCAAAATACAATGTGGCCAGCCTGTGCTTTTCTAAAAATACTCTTTGCAAACAACGTCGTCTATCATCTGAGAGAGAGAGAGAGAGAGAGAGAGAGAGAGTGTGTGTTCATTCAGCATGCAAGAAGGGGATGACTAATCATCTGACAAAGAACTTTTGGGGAAGAGAAAATTTAACGGACAAATGGAGAGCAAGAAGAAAGAAAAAGCAGAACAGAGAAGAGTACAGTCATGTGTGGACACTGTAAAGGCCCATAAGAAAACACAAAACAAAAACATATCTAAATCTTTTCTGTTTGTTTGTATTATGAGGGACAATAGGAGGTCAAAATGCAGCAACAGGAATGAGTGTGGCACAGCTGAATTTGGCCTTTTCAAAGTCTGTAGCATAACATATTAAAGTGGTTTATACCCTGGAGGTCATATTTTCACCCCATTCTTCTCTTCCTTAAAGAACGAGGGGTTAAATACATAGTGTGTTCTACTAAATGGAGCTTTAGCTAATATTCACAACTAATGTCCAATAATTGCCAGATACAGAGCGGGGACTAATCGTAAAATAGGCCTAAAACACGACTTTAGCAACCAGACTATAGTGTCATTTTGCGCTACGTAAAGAGGCAGTCTTCTTGACTTGAACTATGATTTCAGCCTGTAGCCTGATCTTAAATACATGTCACATCACAGGGGGACCCAAAATAACAGTAAGAAGGTGCAGTGGGTTTAAGTGCAGGAGGCTGGTCTCTGTTTTTCCCCTGTGGAACAGCAGGGCTAATTTACAGCTTACAGACAGGAAATGACCTTAATCCCCTCAGTTTCCCTTAATCTGCAAACTCTTTCTGTTCTTCATGCTTCAAATGCCCAGGACACACACACACATGCACACAGTGATGTGTTTCTCAATGGTCAATGTTAAGGACATCCAATTCAAGGTGATTAGGCCCTCTCTCAAGGAATAACTCTGAATGCATTTAAATTATGTCTGTCAGGATTTATGCTAATATTCCAGCAAATGGCTGTTTAACCTCCTTGTTGTAAGTGAACAGAATGGCCTAGATGTAAAAGAGGCACCAAGCTCTCTGAAAAAGTCACAAGTCCCAGAAATATCATCAGACGTTTGAATTAATGGGTTGGTTTATATTTGTTGTTGACTTGTGACTAGTTGACACAAAGGTTTTAAAGCCGAGTTTGGACTCCCAAATACATTGTCAATAAGAGATACTGTGCAATAGGTTGACTTTAATGGGTACCAAGACATAGTGCTATTCATCGTCTAATTTGCTAGCTTGTATTGTTTTTATGCAATGACTCTTTAACGTCAACGTGGGTTGTAAGAGAAGAGCTCACCGCTCTGGTGGGAGGCCTCATCCCTGGACAAACCAAGCCATGCCTTGAAGCAGGAACCAGCTCCTGCTTGTAGAGGGAAGTCATGCTCATTGAGTTGTTTGTAGATTGGAGTCAGATAAAGTGGTGGCCAAAACAAGGGGAGGATACATAACAAGCAGACAAAATGGCTCCCACTCCCACCGCCTCTTCTTCTTCTTTGTGGTATTTAATGGCGGTCAGCATCCAACTGAATTGCTGCAATATCGCCCTCTATCTGTACACACTGAATTCTAAATTCTTCAACAGCTAAGTATATACAAAATTTAAAAATAATTCCACAGCAATATCTAACTAAAGTGTGATTGCGTCGCAGCAGTTGAAGATCATGATTTTTCTTACTCTACGCAAGCAACATGGACGTGAATGATTCAACCTACGGAAGAATGGGTTGACACTACTACCCCCGTGGTATATCTTAACAGGCTAATCATTCCTTGCCATAAGTTTGCTTGGCATGTGTTGACTTGCATTGAAGAAAGCTGTCGACAGATATCTTTGCTTTAAGAGTTACCTTGTAATATCTTGAAGCACAAACAAAATACTGTATGTAGGCTGTGAATAATCCAGTGTTGGTAGTTTCTTCATTTATTTACGAGTCCACGAGGGCCAACCTCTTAAAGACGAAGCACCCCTCGAACCATAAACCCTTAAAAGTCAAATGTGTGTATCGTCAATGTAATAAAAACACAAAAAGAGAATCCTGTGGTGTTATTACACTAAACCGAGGTAATAATTTGATTGTATTAATCCCCGGGAACTCTTCTTCTTTTTGCCTACTGAATGGGATCAGCCATGCGTAAATCTGCCATCCAGGAGAAGGTGCAGTAGGGGTTAGGAATCTTGCTCAGCGATTTACAGGTAGGCCAATGTCTAGGATGGAACCTAGTAGCCATATAGACGAACCCGGGTCAGTTAAGGACTTATCTCTTATGCTCTGTTTCCAGTTATTCTCCCTGTCTGCCTGTGCTGTTATAATGTTTGTCACAACTAGACCAGTTACTAGAATAATCTCTCTAGAGAAGGAAGGAGGCCAAACCAACAATAACAGTGAAGAAGGGGAGAGAAAAGGGAGATGAACCAAGGGAAAGGCACAGTTGAGAGAGGCATGGTGATAGGTCTTGTGAGGAGAAGAATAGGCCCTTGTTAGCACTAGGTAATTAATTCTATCCACTCCAATAAATGTGTTCACTCCATTGTTTTAGTACCTGGGTACCTGGGTACTTTAGTACCTGGGTACTGTGGAGACGAAATGGCATATGATATGAAATAACACCATTGTCCAACAGTATATTGAGTATGTGCGATAGCATAGGTCATGAGCAAAGATAAAACAAAATTAGATTAGAATAGATTTGAGGAGAGGAGTCAGATGTATTCTTGGAGCTCATTGTGCAAAGCCATTTGCCTTTTCCACACTTTATGTGTGTGTGTGTGTGTGTGTGTGTATATGTATGAATATGTGAGAGACACAGAGAACGCCAGAGGAAACGAATACTGTATGTGCTTTAGGGCGTTTCACAGAGCTGAAGGAGTTGGTTTTCAGTTTCCGTGCTTTTGTTTTGTCTGTTTGGACACGTGAACTCACAGTAATAGAGACAAAGGCCATGTATCTTCCATGTACTGTGTGTGTGTGTTGTACGTATATACAGTAGTAAGTAGTCTTAGTTTACATCATGACACCTGTTTAGACAGCATCAGATTTTCATCTTAAAGGGTATTTACACTCTAAAATTTGGTCATTTAGTAGATGCGTACAGTGAGTGCAATTACAAGTATTTAAGCAGCAGGTAGAGGTTAGGTAGGGGTTAGACATCTCGCTCAATCTTAAAGGTAAACTGGGATCAAACCCAGGACCTTTCAGCTGGGATTTGAACACCTAGCCTATTCTTCCCCCTGCTCTAGTATAAATGCAGGCATGACCATTTTGCCTTCCTGAAATGGGAGTGCATGTATAAATACACAATTACTTTATTTGTATAACACATTTCTTAAAACAAAGTTTACAAAGTGCTTTTGAAATAATTTAGAAATAAACTACCACACAAATAAAACATATTTTTCTCATTTATTTTTCTATACAGTGTATCAGTACAATACATTGCCCATGCAAGTCAGAAAATCACAGTCAGGCAGTATACAAACAGAATACAATGTAAATACAAGATAACAATACAAGCTATGTAAGAGACAATTAATCAAATGCAAGTAAATAGTGAAAAAATACACCATTCACAGCTTTCATTGTTTTATTGCATTTAATTGCTTTCTTTTATTTTGAAGACAAGTGGTGTTATAATCTTCAAAATGCATGTGTATGTGTGTGAGCACTTCATCCATACATCTAGAACATCCCAGCATTGCATTACCTGTGACCTGTTATAAATGGCCACTGACCTCCAAGCCCTTTCTGGAAGCATTGCTCTTGTGCATTCAAATGTTGAAACACATCAAAGACAGACATCCATCGCCAACACAAGTACTAATATTGTTTCTGGTAAATATAATCTCTGTGTGTGCGTGTGTGATTACTAAACATTGTAGCATGCATAGACAAGTTTTCAGTACGGTTTTCAGTAAGCTTCCACTTATTCTGCAGTGTTGGCGTTATGCTACAACATTGAGGGTAGAGATATTCTGCCCCGAAGCCTTTCTCAGATGGAAATCTGTGTTGTTCTGTGATGAATGTAATTCAAAGAATACATTCTACTCATTTACAACCCATTCTCCTGTTAAAATCACTGCTCGAAATTTAATGAAACCCTGATGTGGAAAAAGAAGGAGTTCTGCCACTAAATCCCCATATTTGTTAAGAACGGAAATCAGTTTGGAAGGGACCGTTAAAAGGAGACTATTGTGTGTATATGTGCGCCTTTTAACTTGAGCGTGTTTATTCATCAATTAAACATCTGTCAGTATCAATACATGTCCACCCAGTGAATCCAGATACCGGTGATTGATCAGTGACTTCACCTAATCGATAAGGTTAAACACACTCTGGTGTTGAAGTGTTAGCAAACAAAAGTGTGTGTGTGTAGTTGTGTTGACAAACTCTAGAAACTGACATATATATAGTTATAAATCTAGATATATACATATAAATAGATTTTTAAGGGTTTAGTTTTGGAAACTGTTAAGTTTCAATGAGAGAGCTGTGAGAGAAGATAGAGGGACAGAGAAGGAGAAAGAGAGGAGAGGTCTGTTTGTAACAGAGCCAGTTTCATCCCCCCAGGCATCGGGGATGAGGGGGTGAGGGCTGAGAAGAAAGAAAGAGAGGGAGAGAGAGGGAGAGAGAGGGAGACAGAGAGAGGACAAGAGAAGAGAGAAGGGACACGACATGAAGCGTCTAAAATGACGCTCTCACAGGAAAACACATGGGTGTCAGCTTCCATCATGGTCCCACGTGACTGTGAGTTATGACCACAGCTATATGATCATACACTCTGCTACTGGCTACTGTGTGTGTGTGTGTGTGTGTGTGTGTGTGTGTGTGTGTGTGTGTGTGTGTGTGTGTGTGTGTGTGTGTGTG
>JAODLI010002400.1:0-10556 GCA_027575585.1 Percopsis omiscomaycus
TAAATTAATAACGCGATGTAGTTGGTTGCAACTTGCACCAACAATAAATCAATTTTCATGTCCTTAAAAAACATTTTGTGGGGGGGGGGGGGGGTAATGAGAACAATGTAGGAAAAATCCCGCTTCTATAAAAGTATACTGTAGGAAAGGTAGGTCATATAATGGAAGCAGATTGCGTCCTCACAAAGACCTACTTGTAAGGGCTCGGTCGGGACCCCTTCCTGAGGTTTTGCACAAAAAAAATTATCTGTAACAAAATTGGTAGAGATAATTTTTCCGACAAAAGTTATCATACAGATCGTTTTCATTTTCAAAACCATTCGTCGGTTACAGCCTATGGAATTCGCCAGCAAAGCCGCCAGAAAGGCAGTTGGCTCATATCTCAGGCAATCTTTGGTCAGTTGACATAAAACTTGCTGTGAGAGCTTACAGCACAGTAGCCACTGAAGTGCAGTTCGACAAATTTTGCACAAAAGACTAATAACCTATAGCCTACATCCTTTTGTTAGTGTATATAAACAATTTTAATACACAAAAGTACCTTCATTAAACATTGTCTTGCAACTCAGTCTTGTTGTTCTGATTATCTGATTTTGCAGCTTGCCCAGCCTATCCGCTTGCTATTGGAGTACACGGGGTCCAAATATGAAGAGAAGCTTTTTGCCTGTGGTGAAGGTAGCTCAACATGTTTAACGAACTGTCAAATTCTCCAAACATTTCTAAGTAAACTTGCATGTCAACAACAGTACTTTCTTTTTAAATGCACTTTTTATTATCTCGCACAGCTCCCGACTATGATAAAAGCTGCTGGTTCAATGAAAAACCCAAACTTAAAATGGACTTCGCCAATGTAAGCACTCCTACTGCTTATTGATTACAAGTGGGCTCGTTATTATGTTTACTGACGATGCCTGATAATTACCCCTAGCTGCCCTATCTTGAGGATGGAGACAGGAAGATAGCCCAGAGCAATGCCATCATGAGATACATTGCTCGCAAACACAACCTCTGTAAGTACTGGATGTTCTAAACATGCATATCTTTTTTTGACAAGAAACGCTCAGTAGCTTGCTCATGGTAGATTGCTCAGCTTGCAGACATTCCTGGTCTTGCAAAGTTACAATAAATGAGAAATGTACACCTTTTCCTCATAGACTTCAGTCTTAATTCCACAAAATATTCCGTTCAATACCGTTCCCAGGTGGAGAGACCGAGGATGAAAAGGTGCGTGTGGACATCTTGGAAAACCAGGCAGGAGACTTCCGCAACGGCTTTGTGATGATGTGCTATACTGACTTGGTGAGTGTCAGTCTTAAGTCTTGATGATTAACATAATGTGTCATTTTAAAGTGTAACTTCACTAAATCCAAACATAACTTTTTGATACCAGGACAAGATGAAGCCAGGATACTTGGAACGACTGCCAAACACACTGAAGCAGTTCTCTGTCTTCTTGGGAGAAAGGAAGTGGTTTGCTGGTGACAAGGTATGTCACTTAATTTGGAATAGTGTTTGTCATGTTATAGTAAAGGTTAAGCTTTAGGTTTACACTTTCTCGATGAAAAACATCTTGGACAAATCTGTTTTCTCAGATCACTTTCGTGGATTTCATTATGTACGAGTTGTTGGACCAACACAGAATGTTTGAACCTAAATGCCTGGATGATTTCAAGAACCTCAAAGATCTTTTGAACCGTTTTGAGGTAAGACACTACTAGCCTGTTCAATGTAGTAGATGCGTGTACAATCCATCTTGAGTGTGGGAAAACAAATGCATTTAGAATAGAGTAACATTAATAATTTTAAAAAGTTCAAAGTTGCCCATCTCACTTTGATATGCGTATAACTAGAAGTCATATTCTACATTGTTTTGCTTTTTAAACTAAATGGCAACTTAAAGGTTAAGGTTAAAATTGATAAGTCTGATACTGTTGCAAGAATTAACTGGCAACATTAAATTATGTTTTAATAGGATTCATTAATGTCCGTCTTTTTTTGTTTTTCATTTACTGGAAACTAACTAATAACAGTTAAATAATTTAACAGTTGAATTAAGTAGTGCAGTGCACAAAATAATTATTATTTCATCATATTCTCAACTTTAAATCTTAGTAATGGTCTCTTCCACAATCGTACGTTTTCTGATTGAGAAACAATGTGTAATTCTACTGACTCACAGAATTCTTTTGTAACAAATGTTTTTTCTTTAGGCTCTGGAGAAGGTTGCTGCCTACATGAAGTCAAGTAAATTCATAAGAGCACCCGTCAATAACAAGATGGCGAAGTGGGGAAACAAGAAAGAGTAAAGAACAATGTAAGAAGCACTGAAGATTATAAATGTCAATACACGTTTGAAGTTGCACAAATTGGTTCAGGATTCCACTAATTGTCCTAATGTAATTAGTATGTTAACTAGCTATATGTAGGTACGGTGTATCTCATTCTACAAGTAAACCAGGTCAGACAAAAAATTGAATACTTGAGTCACTTAATTTGCATAAGATTTGAGATGTAAAAAAAAAACAGTGTGTGTCCATTTAAATTTTTAATAAATACATTGTAAAAGGTCATGTGTAAGAGGTTGTAATTATTATGGAAAATGTTTCTATTTCAAACTCTTTATTCAAAAGTGTAATTTTTGTTACAGTGACATTTAGAGGTACACTCTTCCATTTGTGTCCGCCATTGCCAGTGTGGTTAAAACCAGCGTTACCCTCCCCCCTACATACAGCTCCTAGGGCCACACTGTTATCTACCCCTCCCCCTTACATACAGCTCCTAGGGCCACACTGTTATCTACCCCTCCCTCTTTAACTGTCCACACTTTGACAGTTGTTGTGTATCTTTCAACAAAAGTCAGCGCTTATTTATTTTTATTTTTTTTCTCATTACATTTTTAAGACTGCTTTCAAAGTAATCACATTCATGCTGAAAGTGAAAAGAAATACATTTTGACAATGATTAACTCTCAATTACTGATGCTCAAAGTTATTTTTGTATGTTGTTTATAAGCAACTCGATGGAAAATGCATGGGGAAGTAACTAATTACTAGTAATGTCCATTATAAGGGCCAAATCCTGGTTCACTTGCAAGCTGTAAAGCAATAACAGACAGGATTGTTAAACATGGGTTATATTAGCACTTGTCTGATACTTGCATGCATGTACTGTATGATACTTTACACACCGCGACTGCTGACTTGATGGCCTGAAGCTGAAAGAAGACTTTGCCTCCATCCTCTGGACACACGGTCCTCATCTGATCTTTGGACATCTCCAATAACAGCTTACCATTCAGGACACCCAGGCTGCGCACAGTTCTGTATGTGGAATCGCAAGAAACCATAATGAATGTAGCCTGGTTGAAACCATCCTAATTTTGAAAGCTCCACCCTGCATATCAGTCTGAGATATATCAAATGAAAACCGTTGGTGGTGGTGGGGATGGTGCTAATTGGCAGGCAATTGGACCACCTTCAAGACCCACGTAGGGGTGAATATTTCTGGCTGAGTTCATAGGCTGATGTGTAAAGCCAAGCAAATTTTACAGGCAGAGTTTTCAAAAAAGAATGGGTTGTACCAGGCTACTTATTGTAGGAAGCATGAAAAAGTATATAATATGCAGGAAAGCGAACTTAAGTAGAACTACACGATAAAAAGGATGCACTAAAACAAGTCAAGTAGAATGAGTAAATTACATCTACAAAAACAAGAGTCAATAACATTTTAATAAGTGAAAGATAATGAACTCCTTGTACATCCGTGTATCTGTGTAACATCGCTCACAGTTTGGAGAAGCCTTTATACTCCAGCCAGGCCATCACATCTGCAGGTGAAGACCTCATGTCCAGTGGTGGGGAGCCCCGTGTCTGCTGATGTGAGGGGCACAAAAACACAACAGCATTCAGTAGTGAACGGACCCACGGTCCCCCCCCCCCCCAAAAAAGATGTGGTCCAACCTCCCTCGTGTTCTTTGGCCAAGATAATATCATCACATCACAACCACCTACTGTAGAAAAGGTTTACTACACATATTTAAAAAGGTAGTTATCTTTGGCGTAGCTCACCCTTGGATCCTCCATGGGCCTATCCCGAGTCACAGGCTCGAGAACATTCTGAGGAACGTGACCTTCCTCTTTATGGGAATTACGAACAAGCCACCATTGCTTGGACTTGTTTACAACCTGAATGACACAAACCTTTATTTGAATATCACTGTGTCTACGTACTGTATAAAGAGCTATGAACAGTGCAAGCGGCAAGTGGGTTGCCCTGTTCTGTGTCTCACCTGAACTATATCCCCTTTCATAACACTCAGCTCGCTGCTGTTTCTTGCCATGAAATCATAAATCACACGCATTTGCAAGGACGGCTCACTGAAATTTAATAACAGACGGTTGATGAAAAATACGATACACTGACAATATGAAAGTCTGTGCAATGGAAGTAATGATAAACATTGAATCATATTCATATAATTGTACACAGCAATCAACGCGTATTGCATACCGTGTTTGTTGTCCCCAGGAATTGCGCTGAAATAGATATATAAATATATAAACACAATGTTATTATTTAAAGTGGTAATGTCTTAGCCTGGTATGACCATCCTGATTCTGCAAGCCCCCTGATTTGTCGGGAAACTCTCTAAATAGATAGATCAAATCCTCAACAATTTGTTAATTTAGCAGGTCACTTACAGTGAGTACAATTACTCACAATATTGAGGAGCAGGTAGGGGTTAGGAATCTCGCTCAAGGATTCTTACAGGTAGGCCGGGCTTGGCGGGGATTCGAACCCACAACCTCTCGGGTGGGAGTCGACCACCCTACCCGCCAGAGGTTCCGCCTCAGCAGGCGATTGGACCACATTCATGTAATCACCAACAGGGCGTACCTCTACAGGCCGATGTGGCACCTCGTAGCCATGGCTGTTACCCATTGGTCCATTCTGAGGCTCGGCTTGGTAGCGCATGCTGTTGCCTCTGCTCATTGGAGGAGTCTGAAAGGAGGGCGGGGCAGGTAAGGGTGGTGGCTGCCAGCCATCGTAGAATTCTGGGAAATAGAGTGGGATCGTGTCGCCATCCGGCCATTTAGACCTGTGGGTGGACAGGGACACGCCAGGAAACATAGAAACAGAAACTTATAAGTAATTTAAAATCAAATCACACTTTTATTTATCAGGAATGGTAGGTACGGTAAGGAAAGCCAAATACGCAACAGAAACAACCAAATACTCACTATACAAGGATAGCTTATATACCTGGGCAGGTACAGTATAGATGCGCATACAAAATACACAGGCAGAAGAACAATGAACATTGTAACACTGTACCTGGGTATGTTCCAGGTGTCACCCAGAGACGTCCAGAGCTGGTCCTCCTCTGGCGTGACCACTTCAGCCAGTAAGCCCAGGGCCGGCTCTGTCAGCAGGGGTGTGGTGACAGTTGGCGGGAGGTCTGTTGGATACTGTGGCAGTACCTGCAGAAAGGAAACAACATTTCTCAGTATCGAGTCAAAATGAGGAAGTTCCTGGAAAGATAAATCAATGAAAACTAGGGTCTTATGTACAGTAAGTAGGCCTACATCAGAAACACATTGATTTCAGCAAATGTATTGCTTTATATATTTTCTTTCTCTGTGTTGGACTGAAGTGGTGCTATGGTAAAAAACAAATCTTTAAGGTGTCGGTTTTCCCAACCGACCAAGTGCAAAAAAAAAAAGACGTAGTCAAGGAGACATTTAGCATTTAGACATTTAGCAGACGCTTTTATCCACAGCGACCTACAATAAGTACATTTGTCAATAGCTGAATAGGTCATACACCAGTTATCGTAAGCAAACAACATTCTGTTAGAATGGGCTAAGTTAGTTATACATTTTACAACATGCATTACCTATTAACATATCATATCATTCAAGCCTAACAGCCTAAATATCTGCAAAGTGCTACATTTTCTAAGTGCTGATATAAGAAGGAAAGAAGAATTTAAAAAAATAAAAATGTTGTCAGTCAATCAGGGCTTTTACACTCCCAGACAGTCCTGAAATAGACTTTCCAGTCCCTTTTAAATTTTGAATCTATTATTCACATTCAGATCACAGTAGGACAGCCGAAGCTGTCTTCTAGGGGAATTGGCGACAGCAAGACACTCACCTTGGAAAGACAAGAGAACAGGATGTGTACAAAGTCTGGAGCACTGGGGTTATTGATCTCCCCATTCAGGCTCCCCTGTAAAAGCAGAAGCCAGTCGCCACAGATTCTTCATATCACACTTGGCCCACAATGTGCTGCAATTATCTCACATTGTGATCACCGCACTGAGGTAAATATGGTGGAGCAATCATTGGTGCTTTGGAAGGGTATTGGTTTAAAACAATACTTACCAGCAGATTGAACCCATACTTAATCTTCTGAAGCCAAGAGACATATTTTTCCAAAGAAGGAAGATTGCCTGCTGGCGCTGAAAAGGGTCAAATACTAATTAGGAAAATACCGCTTTCTTATCACTCCATTATTCACTGAATGCTTGAGAAGGTAAACATGGAATGTATATTACCATTTTTATTTGAGCTTTTTTTCTTTTGACTTGACTTTTTTTTCTGGCTTTTTTTCTCTTTGGGTCCAGGAGCCACAGGTACATTTGCCATGAAGATCTCAACATCATTTAAAATATGGTTAAAGATGTCCTGAAAAATAATGAATACCACTCAAATCTATTATTAAAATCCTGTTGGTTATTTTTTCGAAACTCATTACAACACAAAATGTCCTTGTAATAATAACAAGACCGAAGTCTCCAATCCTCATAAGAAGCATTGGAGTACTGACCGTGTTCCTGTTGGTTTCCTCTGCACTTATATTGTCCGTCTGTGGAGGAACCGCTTGCATATCACGTGAACTGTAAACCTCAGTATTCACAGGTTCACGAGGAGGGTAGACCACTGGAGGAAACACATTCTCTACTAGTCATGGTGGGGTTAATGTTAAATTGAATACGGTACAATTATAGGTAAACACAATTAGCAAAAATTAGGCTAAAGTTACCAGCAGTGCAAACCATCTTATGTAAGCAGTTTATGTATTTTTGTAATTAGTTGTTAGATTAGATGTTTAGAGAAAGCTATGCAGACAAGCAGACATGTTTATTGTAATGTTTTGGTCCTACAGACCTCCATCCAACTGGGTCATACCATACCAGGATCTCTGCTGGGCCACTGAGGGGCCAGGTCATTTGGTGGACTTGGGCTTCTCTCCCGCTGTGAAGGACGAGGCCAAGAGGGCTGGAAACCTCCAGCACCAATCTGGTTCTCCAGATTGCTCCTGGGAAAAATCAAAATAAGTTCATCAAAAACTTTGAATAGCTTAACCGTTGTCCGGACAAGGGCTCATGTGTAACAGCACCTGATATCTTGCTGGTGGAATTGAGGTTCAACCTCAGTTCCTCTGTTCTGCACTATCTTGTCCAGATCACTGCTGATGTGCTCAGCCTGGGGAATCAAGACTAGGACTGTAAAGATTTACTGGTTTAGATAGAAATAACAGACATCTATGAAGCATTTACCACATAATACTGTGAAATACTGTATATTCACTGGTTAAGAAGGCCTTTCCTTGGCCGTTTTAAGGAAATTAATGTTTAGGGATGATTCAAACTATTTCACCAAATGCAGGATTTTAGATTATGCAAGCATATTGCTACATGCTTCGTAAGCAGCTCCCAAGACATGTTTGTGTGTTGGGAGCTCCAGACACTTTTAAAATATCATGAAGGTCAGAAGGTCTTGTGTGACCCACCCCAATCTCCTCGCACTGGAAAATGTAGACCTGCGGGGTGCGTTTGTTGCGTTCCTGCACGGTGACTGTCAGCAAAGAGTTGTATGCGCAACTATCCAAAACAGCCTTGGTTTGTAGGATGCAGTTTAGAGGAACTGACTCTAGTTCAGCCTGTGGAATAATGAAAACATTTGGGAGGGGGAGGGGGGGGGGATTAATCTAATAAATTATTAATGATTGTGTACTTGTGAGTCCCATGAAGACTTCACATGAAGACTTCAAGGCCTAAATCCCACATTGCTCTGTAAGCGGTCTCTTGTAGCTAAGTACAAACCTTGGTCTCAATATCATTGAGTTGCAGGTGTCCTCTCTGAACTTCTATAATCATGTCCTGAGGCCACAGTCGGCCTTTAGCATCTAGTCTCTTGAGTTTGGCCACACAGTCATCCGGCCCCTTTATCTCGTTGCCATCCACCTCACAAGTAAACAGGTGCTAAGGGAGTTGTCGTGGAGACAGTTGAGGGCAAAATAGACACCTTAAGGTTGGGCTACGGTAATCCTTGTACTTGTCGTGACACTTATGGTTACTTATTATTTCGACCCTTACCTCTACTCTGTAGTGGAAGTTGTCTGATTCGCTGTTCAGTGTTTCAGAGTACTCTTTTCTCTGCCCTGGTACAATGATAATTTCTGGTTAAAAATACAGCAGATACTTTTGATTTGATCTTCTGAAAATACTGAAAATGTTGTGTTATCTGAGAGCATACTGTATATGGATCTGCCATTAGGCCTAGAAATGCTGCTTCTCTGTGACAATGGTGTGCTCCTCAGATCATCTTGTTGGATGCCCCACCTTTGTTGGGGAAGGTCATCTTGAGAGAGACCCCTTTAAAAAAATGTCAAACAGGAACTCAAATGAGATAAATAAGCTGTCACGATGGGCCAACCAGCAAGGGGAGATAAGCCTCTGACACATGAATGCCTTGCGTGTAGGTAGTTAAAGCAGCTATATAATTACAACACCACCAGTGCTCATCATTCTAGGGTGTTGATGGACAAATTGAAGTTTCCATTTACTGTGCATTCAACCCTCAAGGTTTGAATCAGTGAATACAGACGTATCAAAGTCACCCGAATAGTGATACTCACCTTGGTGAATAAGAAAAGGGTCCTGTGTTTCCATACATTGTTCAACAGTTCTATCAGTAACCTGTAAAAACAATTAGCCCTGTTAGAATATTCGGATCGTTAGAATTCAAGCAATTCTTTTCCTGGATCACGAGTTAATTATTAGTTAAGTAACCATGTAAAATATGTGTAAATGTCTACACATCATTTAAAAACATCGAGACAACACGAAGATTACACAAAGCATAGTTTACTGTTGACATACGATACAGGAACTCGTTAGAAATAGTCAATAGGATTTTGGATGGAAGCTAGGAAACTTTTCCAACAATAGTTTTGACTGTAACATTGCCATTTTAAAATCGCACCCATTCCACTATTGTCTAGATAATTTCATAATATTCTTACCAATCTTATTAATTTTGCTTTGAAAATCACAGCTCCACGCTGTCCACAGATATTCCATCAACACCGTTCCTGGTGGAAAGTACTGTTGGCCTATACTTTCATTACACTTGACTGAAGACCAAGATATCTTTTGAGTGCCTGCTGCTTACTGGCACTGAGAGCAAAGTCCAGATCTAGGGTTGTGGCGAGAAGGGCTGGCCTATTGTCATTTTAGCTATACAATTACAATGTGATGGAAAGTAAAACAACTAACTGCTATGAGTCCAAAGGGTTAGCAATTGCATCCCCTGCCAGATGAACAAAGGTCATACATAATAAATGCTCCATAAAGCTCTTAAAGTAATTATCTAGCTGACGTGCTCAGCCTACCTGGCTATAGCGGTGAAAGACTAATTTGATGGTCTACTCTAGATGGTCTTGCCTTCAAGTATATGACGGTTTATACATATAGCATACATAAAGCCTTCATAACTGAAATCACTTACTACAAAAAAGAAATGTAACATGTTAAAGCCATAACACAGTTCAATAAAAGCAGTTATGACGACTGAAAATACAACAAACAGAGAGTTAGCGAATAAGCAACCATTTATTTTACTTTCAGCTGACGTGTATATACACACACACCTATTCACAGACACCATCTTAGAGAGGAAATAGTTTATTGTTTAAAGAAAATGTTGATGTCTCAGAACAAAATGTTGAGTTTTGGGCAGTCTTCTCTGAAGACTTGACAGTTTAAGCGGTGGCCTTGGCCTGAACAGCCTTGGCCAGAGACTTCAAGTCTGTGATGCACTTGGCAATGCTCTCCTTCTCCTGCAAGAAAACACAAGAAACATGGAGAACTGAGAAGCCGGACCACCGAGGTATAGTGCAATGAAATTAAAATTAAAGTCCAGTTTTTAAAACATGCCTCATCGTGACTGAAAACATTTTACACCCAAATGTCTTCCAAATTCTTTATTTTAAATTATAAATACAATTAATAAATTAATCTATACTAGGTCACTGTGGGGAGGGTAGGACAGACTGGCATGGCAACACAACTGGTTTATAGCAGTGAAATTGTTTTGCTCATATAATAATAAAATGCTAAACAATTGGAGCCTTGTTTGTTAGTAGCATCGGTACGAATGACTGTTTTAATAAGAGCCGTATTTCCTGTGTGGAGCTGCTGTAATTTTGTCAGCTGCGTCTGTCATGTTGCATCCAAATTTCACTCTACCAGAAATGGGGGCCATCAG
>JAODLI010002401.1:0-10554 GCA_027575585.1 Percopsis omiscomaycus
AAACAGTAAATAATTGCTAATTGCAAAGTGCTTAAAATTTTAAGAGCTGATCTAGCAGAGTAGAAGGGAATTTTTTTTTTTTATTTATTTTTTTTAAGAAAGGGAGGAAAGGAGGAGGATAGAATAGGTATTGTTAGTGTCAGGACACATGGCAGGGGTTTAGCATATGGCGGCACACCGAGAAGGCCACGATGGTGTGGCGACAGCAAAAACTAAAGCTGAACCAGCTGGCGGCCCCTCTGGTTATGAGCCGCAACTGCAATCTGTATTTTATAATTTCTTTCCCCATTTTTCTTTGCTGTAGTTTGTAGCTCGTCCATGGCGGTGTGGCAGAGAGCCGTGTCTGTTCAACTGAGATACTAGTAATTAAAAATGTATATTTTACCATAAAAAAAAAGTTATGCTATCCAGATTTAATGTTCGCACGCCACAGATATCACAAAAACGAGGGGTTGAAATGGTCCGGAGCAGGTACCTGTGGTCCTTTGGGGTGTACTTCAGCAGCTCTCCCAGCTGAAGGGGGTATTTACAGATCTTCTGGACGGGCGTGAGCAGGAAGCCGGCGATGGAGATGTCAATCATCTGCTGGAGGAGCCGGCAGGCCTCGAAGAAATGTTTGTAACGCCCCAGCTTCATGAGGCGCTGCAGCTCAGAGCAGGCTGCTGGGTGGGTGTTACAGTACTCTGAGTAGATAGAGAACCCCTCCCCCTGAAAAATAGAGAGACATCGGGAGGGAAAACACCATGCGAGTAAGTGTCCGTAAGAGTCAGAGAAACTAGTTTCCTATACTGGTGTTTACTCAGACCCTATTTGTAAGTTTTAGGTCTGCATTTGTATTTGAAAAAGCCCATAAAATGAAAACATTGTCAGATCGTCATCGCCAGATGTTTTTATGCGACTAATAGTAAATCCAAGTATTTAGGAGCAGGTAAGTAGATGTGCTGGATTAAACCCAGGACAACCACCAGAATATAGCGACCTCCTGAGTCCATTACCTGCATGAGAAAGCAGGATCCTATTTCGCTGAGATGCGGTTGGTCCTTGTTGTATTTCTTGTCCAGGTCGCGCAGGAACTGTCTCTGGAACCTGTAGATGTCCTCGATGTTGCTGAAGATGGTCTTCAGCTGCAGCTCAGTGAACATCGTTGGGTGTTTACGGCACTGCCGGATGTAGCCCTGAGACACACATGTCCACTGTAGCAGTACTGACATGAGCCACACAAAACTCAGTTCTCAAAATGGCCAACAGGGGGTGCCCAAGGGTAAATAGTAGAACATTATGGGATACCTATTTTACAGTATTGTTTGATGAATGTTGTGTGTTGTGTTAATGGCAGGTATAGGCTCAACATAAATGCATGTGTATAACTTTGAGGTTATCTTAAAAAAATAAATAAAAAATAAAAAAATCCCCAAACAATAAATCGAGGGTTTAACAAAAGCTCAGTATTGCTATAAAACAAGTTTAATTATATTCAATATATTATTGGATCACAAGGTTTGAGAGGTTCCACTGCAGTGCTACCTCACAGATGTCTCTGAGGTGTTTGATGTAGATGCGTTCTGTGTTCATGATCTCCTTCACCACGTTAGTTCTCATCTGCTCCCGGTGTTCGGAGCCGGCCGTGTCCCCTGGAGCTGGTTCCTCCTGGTCCACAACACTCTCTACGCTCTCCTCGCCCGAGTCCTCCTGGTTCACGCGCACCTGCGATGCCACACACACACACACACACACACACACACACACACACACACACACACACACACACACACACACACACACACACACACAGGCAACAACAGATAGACAATTGACATTCTGAGTAGCATTCAAAAAGACACGACCAAACACTGGTTTGTTTGCCAAGGACCTGCATGTTAAGATGTTTAGTTTAAATTAAGTTTAAAAGTGGCCAAACAGCTTCACGCCACTATGGCAACAACAGTAGTGTGCAGTATAACCAGCTCCTGGCCGTCAACATAGACGCAGCTACAAGCGATTACACAGCCCACGCCCCTCCGCCAATCAACTAGCGTCACCATGGTCACCACGGCCTGCCTAATTAAAAATGAACTGTCTATCAACCCCAGTCACCAGAGAACCCAGTGAGACCTCTCAACTAAAAGCCAGTTCACACACTGCATTAAGAGGGCTAGCATGGCTTGTCTGGAGCTAAGCCAGTTTGCGGGGCCCTTTGATAGGGGGTTTTTAGAAAGCAAACATTCATTGGACACGCAGGTCAGGATGTCCACTTACCCTGACAAAGCTGGAGGGGAACCAGCCCTCCCTGTCGGGCCCTTTGCCCCACCACCAGTCCTTATGGGAGGCATCCAGGACACGAATCACATCCCCTGCCTTGAAGGCCAGCTCCTGCTCCTCCATAGACACATGGTCCCAGAGGGCCTCAGCATTCACAGTGTGGCCCGAGCTTATCCACTGAAAAAAACACACACACACACACACACACACACAGATGTAATTACATGCAAGACATGCCCGTGTCTAACAAACAGGAGAACATCTGGACTTCTTGGAAACTGCAGGGGTTGTGTGTCCTGCGGAGCAGTGCTTATGTTGTTGTGTAACATCTTGACAGAACACTTCAAGCTATAATCTCGTAATAATAATGATGATAATAATAATTATAATTATAATAATAACAATAATTATAATAATAATAAGAAAAAGAAGACGACGAATAATAATAATTAAAAAAAAACTGTATTTATAAAGCACCTTTAAAAACAGAGTTTACAAAGTGCTTTGACAGTCAAAACAAAGCAGAATATCCACAGCAGAAAACATTAAAATAGGAAGTTAATTAGGGGACAAGAATGCAAATTACGTACGAGGCAACAGTACAAATTCCTCAGCGGTGACTCACCTGGTTGAGAAGGGAGAGCTCCACCCCCGGCTGCAGGTAGGGTGTGAAATCACTGAGCTCGTCAAAGCTTCCTTCCTCCTCACTGATGCCGTCATCAAGCACTGCCGAGCACTCAGACATGCCGTCTACACATACACACACGCGTGTAAAACAGGCCTAGGTTATAAGTACAGCATAACCAGCCTGCTACAGTACTGCACACGCATTAACCTTCACAGTCTTTACTATCTCAGACTCTCTCTCTCTCTCTCTCTCTCTCACCGCTGAGCACTCTGTGAAGCTTTCGCCTTCCCAGGCGGTCCAGGCCGATGGGGGTGCTCTGTGAGAACGCGGTGGGGCGAAACCTGGCGGAGACCGCCCTGTAGGGGGGCACGTCGTGAGACGGGACGGGGGGCCGCGACAGGGGCTGCGTTGTGGGGGAAAACGTTGTGGGAATACATTGTTGGAGTCAGACAACGGCTCATTTCTCTGGCATGCAACCACCTGCTTCACGACTCTCTGTGACCAATAAACATGTGGTCAGTCAGAGTCAAATCCCACATCCAAATCCCACATATTAGCTGTGGAACTGCGTAGGTCAACACCGTCAGAGCAGGTATATTACTATGTTTACATGCACACTCGTTGAGAGTATTGACGTTCTGAATATTGACATATTCCCAAGAATACTGGAGTCTGAGTGTGTTTGTAAGCATAGCAACTGCCATGTTTGAGCACAAGAAATCAATTTGATTGTTTCCTGTACTTTTGTTATTCAGCTGCATCTCTTTTTATGACTCTTCACGAACAAAAAAAATAACTAGCTTCCACCAGCAGCCATACGAGAAGTTTAACGTTTCAAAAGAATTATTTAAATTAAATATAATATTTCTTCATGATAATTATATTTTAAAATAATTGTATCTCTAACAGAGACACATTTCAAGACTTGAGAGGCGAGCCATATAAATGAGAGGGTTACTGGGCTACGGTTGGTTCTTACAGAGGGAAGGCTGTCCTCCTTCTCTGCACTGCCAGGTGAGGAGAAGTGTTCCACGCCCCCGATGACGGAGATAGGCCGCCGTCTCCGACTCACCACGTCTCCACTGATGCTGCAATTCTCTGAGCTGTCGCTGCCACCCCTAGTGACACTGCTGCAGTCCTGGCTCAGGGTCCCGCTGGAAACCGTCTCCTCGGAAGGCAATTCGGCCTCCTCTTCGGGGATGGGGTACTTCCTGGATACCAGCTGCCCGTAGTCGGAGATCGGCCGAGGCCTTGCTCGTCCCGACCTCCTCCTGGGGTTGACGGAAGGCGTGGTTTGTGTGGAGACGGTTTCCCCCTTCGTGGGAGATGGGGGTGACTCTGAGAGAGATGTTGGTGAGACGGGAGGGGTGTTGGACTCTGCGGGGGAGGCTTCTTCTGCTGGGAGAACGGTCTCTCGCCACTGTTGGTCTGACGTGGCCTACGGGTCGATGGGATTGCAAGGGTTCACAGGTCATTGAGGACAAGCATATTGACCCTTACTGTTCAATAACCTACGGTGTTTGTAGATGTCTGCAGGAAAGAACGTCTGTTAATCAGAAACAGAGCTCAATGTTTAGCGTATCGTAAAGGTAAAGAGCTGCTAAAGACTAAGCACAGATCTAGCAGTCACAAAGGCCTGACACGTCTATCATCCCAAGCTTGGCCTGATCCTCGCATGAACACATTCAAGCTCACACAGTGATTTACCACACATACTGACCACGGCCAAACACTAGCCTTATCAAGTTCAAACAGGAACAGCAACAGGCTGTTTCTCTATTAAATTGCACCATATTTATGCAGCATTATTCCCCGTGGTCTAACAGTGGCTATTTGAGCGTCTGGCATTGTGTTGTTCTAGGTCAAGCAGGGACGCTAAGCTGAAACCTCACCTCTTGGTCATCTAGGTCGTCGTCCAGTCTCCGACGTATACACTGGAAAGGCACACAGTGGAATAAAACCATTGTGAAACATACAAAACGTCCCCCCCACCCCTCCGCCTGCCCACAGACACACACACACACACAGGCCTGTGTGCCTAGCGTGACGACCCCAGTTGGTTCTTCGTTCGACTTTTCAATATAAACAAATCTGCTTTTTTACATCCATCTTCACCGGTGGAACGCAACTTTGGCTAGCCTTTTAGAGCCCATTTGGCTATAAACTGGCGGTTTGTTATTCTGTCTAGCTGACTGTGTTGGGTACCGGCATTCATGCCGTTGGACTTTGATCCAGTGGGATGCTGCCAGGGGGAGGGGCTTCTGACGGACAGGGGGAGGGAGGAAGGAGCGAGGGGAACATGGTACCTGCTCCTAGCTGCCTAGCAAGACGCAGCAGTGGGACTATGGAGCTGAGGGATTTACTTAACAGCTAAAGGCACAGCCAAGTTAATTATTAGGCAGCAGTTGGCAGAGCGTGGACAGACATTTTTACTACGGCCAATAAGGCAATATCGGTCAGCAGGAGGGTTCGTCAGACAGTTCAGCATTATTTAAGTTAGTGGTTGTCAATGTGGAGGATGCAAGATGATTTCGAGACTCTGAAAGCTCTGAAGCTTTGTTTTTTGATGTTATATATTTATTCATTTGTGTGTGTTTTTTTTTTATTTTTATGATATTATATTGGCCAATGTCTGTGAGTGTGACTACATTTTTACAGTCAAACGCTGTCTTTATGGGCAAAAAAAAGGTTAAGCGCTACTAAATTAGGTGGCACTGTATGAACTTTGGACCGTCTATGCTGAGCTCATGTTTTAAGATAGGAGCCAGGAACTATTCATTTATCACATCAGTGTAAGAACTAATCTCAGTAAACCCAACACACAGGTCAATGCCATGGCGACAGAGTGATTGTTACCGAGCCTTGAGTGCTGCATGATAAGGATGACATGGTCTCCTCAAGGCCTTCAACTATGGCACAAGCTTCACGACCTTCAGGATTTCTTACTACCCGTCTTTTCGCCTTCCACTGACTAAGGAAGCTACCAGCTTGGGATGGCACGAATCAGTCATCAGCTTGTTGCATCATCAGTCTCACAATGTGAAATGAGCCCTCTTCTCCATTTAAAATTGACTCTCTTCGCTTTCAGAAGAGGCCTTTGTTTGATTTTACACACAGAGAACAGCAACCGTAGCAGTAAGAGAAAAGGGAGGTGGAAATGCTGCCTGCATTTAAAATGATTAGCAGGCTGTCCTGTTTATGCACTTGGTTGTGACAGTATTAATTCCCTTACCTCCTTTGGCTGGGAGGTGCCCGTTTGCTCCTGGGCCCCAGGTGGCTCCCTGTGGCTAAGAGGAGGCGAATGCCAGCCCGCTCCGAGTGAATGGCTGCTTGTTGAGGCTCTGGCCGCTGGCTGGTAATGACAAGAGAGGAAGGGTACGGCCTGTTCCGTCCTCTGCGCCTGCTCCACAGGGACGGGGCAGACGTGGGCACGGTGTCGGACTGGGCCGTCATGGCAGTCGGGCCGCGGGTGGACGAGCGGCGTGTGCTCGAGAGCCTCCTGCGTGCCGTCTGCTCCCTCCGCAGGGAGCCGGGTGGAGGCGGGCGAAGGCCGGCGTCGTCGCTCGGCGACGTGCGGGAAGGGCACGCGTCGGGAATAGTCGTCGTGGAGACGGCTGACGGGGGAGAGCGGGAAGGTAGGGGAGGGAGAGGGGCCGGGGGAGGGGCCGGGCTTTTTGCGGACAGTGAGATCGCCCGTGCTTCCGGCCAGCTTGTGTTCCGTGGCCCTCGAGGGGCTCTTCCAGCGGCGCACACTGCGACCCTGGAGGTCTGCCGACGAGGCGCTGGCTCTCCTCTGGAGGCCCGGCGCCCCGTTCGGCTTGGCCGTCGGGTGCGGGGCTTTCTTTCGGAACGGGGTCTTGAATACGTTTAGGTTCTCCGCGCTCTTGCTCAGTCTGCTCAGGACCGTCACATTTGTGTCCAGATGCCCGCCCTCTGCGTCGGGGCCGGGCTCCGGTTCGGCCCCCGGGGCCGGTGTCTGACTGTCCACGGCTCCGACGGTCCCAGTTCCTGCTCCCCTCCCCTGGCCCCCGTCGAGTAAAGAGATGCGCCCGGCTCCGTAAGCTCTCCTGATGCTCCTCGAGAACCTTGTGTTTCTCTGCAGGCCTTCTGCTTCATTGTCTTCCTCATCCTCGTAGTCCTCGTAATCCGAGCCACAGCGGCTCATCACAACAAACGACTGGCCAATATGAGCCCTGTTACGGCCAGTGTGTCCCTCAGCAAAATTAAAGTGGTTGCCACCTCCCTGACTGTTCATGGCGAAGCCGTTCCTCGTCTCCTGGTTGGTTGTGGGGGTGTGGTCTCCACTGTGATTAGCTCCGCCTCTACTTTGGATGCCCTGGAGCACAGAGGAGCGGAGCTTCTTGAATGAGCTCACAACGCCTAAACCTGGGAGGCCCGCCCACGCCTGGTGGTTGCTCCCGCTGTGAAGGTCCTGGGCGCGGGGGCCGCTGCCCGCGGCGGGATTTTGCCCAGGAATGGGGCAACTCCTAGCGTTGGTGAAGAGCTTCATAATCCTGGAGTGAGGCTTTCCCTCGGGTTGGCCGGCAACTGGACTGGACCAGGCCGAGGAGTCGATGCCATTCAGCCTGCTCTTGTCAGACGGAGGCCCCGAGCTCGCTGGCTGGACCTGGGCAACAGAGCCAGACAGCTGGGTCGAGGGTGCCCTGTGGTCTTTAACACTCTGGAACGGGCAGATGTCACCGAGGGGTCGACTCCGGGTCGACACGGGAGGCTCTGCTTTGGTGCTATGGAAGGAAGGGAGGGAGTCTTCGCTCGTTGACAGGACTCTATCCAGTTGGTCTGCCTGTAAAAACACACACAGATTAGTTCAGTGGGTATGCAGAGAATGTATTATAGGAGTAAATTACAGTACATGGGGGCCAGGAAAACAGATTAAACAACATCAGACCCTGAACCCTGAGTCACCACACTCCAGTAAAGTGCCTGTTGACTAATCACGGTTGTAAAGAGATCTGTGGCTGGCATATATGAAAATATAATGCTGCGGTCCTTACAGACCAGACGCTTAGATTCAGCACACCGCTGAAACCAAATGCTCTCATTAATAGCTCGTTATGCGCAGACATTTTTTTGTGAAAATGAAAGAGAGGCAGACATCTGTCATGCATTCCTCCAAGAAAAAACACGAGTGAGGAATTTGTCCTGGGTGTTGCATTACATTTGTTTACTTGAGAGAGCAGGAGTATGAAAACAATCTGCAGCTTGTTTACAGTACCTTGTGATTACGGTCTCCTACATGAGACAGTCAGGAGAAGAGTGTCCCTTATGAGTGTGTAGAAGCCAGGGGAGTCATCACTCCGTGTGAGAACACTGGGTGAATTTCTCCTTGGTGCTGTAAGGAGAGTTGAGGCCCAAAATAGGGTGGTGTACTTAATTGAGCGGTCGGTGTGTGTGTGTGTGTGTGTGTGTGCATGATATGTGCAAAGCAGGGCAGTAACTAATGCAGCCAAGTCTTTGATGAGGAGCTTTGTGAGCATGACTAAGCAATGAGAATCGCTAAGCCATTGTGATTAATGCAATAAATTGCCAGGTTTTGCCAAGATTACGTTGTCGGCAAGCACATATTGGAGGCGATGGTAGGGCTGTGGGATCGAGCTGAACTACGACCTCCCTGAGAAGAGTAATTAACTCCCTATTACCATTTACCAAGGGGCAGGGTTCTAATAACACTATCACAGCATAGCCAGAGTAAATGTATATTGTGGTATGGGTCCACAACCCAGTGCCTGCCCGAGTTTTACCTGGGTCTGAAACTGCTCATCTTTGGTACATGTGTGAACCGGAGGAGGCGGTTTTCCATGTATATTAGTTGTTGTTTTTTTAATATAGGGACCTTATTTGTTATTTTCTAATCTTTTTATTCGTTCTATTATAGTTACCCATACGCCCAAAATATTTTACCTAGGCCAACACATATTATTGACAGTTTCAGTAAGCGTGACTGCATGTGCGAGTGTGATTGAGACACCATCAGTGCGCCCATCTCGTGCATGTTCTCTGGTAACAGATGGGGTCTCAGTCAAGCTGCAGCATGCTGTCATTTTAACCAGCTCACTCCATCATGTCGAACACTTATGTAAACACAGCGCCACCACTGCCAAGCACCACTGCTGACGAATAGTAAACACCCCTGACAAACAATGTGTTGCTTTCAAAGGCACGCTCAGTTGTTTTCTTGTCCGTTTCTTCACAGCCAGAGGAGGAAAACATAAACCACAGCTGAACTGTAACTGGAAGCAGAGCGATTATCTCAACTATTCCACAAACTCTCCAAGCAGAAAGATAGGAGATAGGGAAAGTATTTGGCATATGAAAATGTGGATATGGAGTTCAGGTGTCTTGCTTTTGTTATGGAAACTCACATCACCTAACAAGCCATGCATGCAGCTCAACCCCACCCCCTCCACCCCCTCCACCCCCTCCCCACAGACTGGTACCAACTGTCACAGGCCAGTTGGCATCTTCAGCAGCGCTTGGCAGCAGAGTAGACTATAGGAGTCAGATCACATAGGTGAGGTGTAGCGTTTCACAGGCAAGAAAGTGCCTTACCATCACGGCTTTATTTTGTATTTACCCATAGGTTTTTAACCTCTGCCATTTCAGCACTGACTTTAAGAGACACATATTAGCATATTGCACTTGGTATACTGTACATAGGACAGCAGTTAGGGAATAATTGTGTCCAAATTGCCAAAGTTGAGTCTTGTTTTTGAGAAAACTTGATATTAATCAAATCCCTGGGTTAAAAAAATCTGGAGAGAAATAAAATATTCTAGAATCCTAAGAACCATTTTTTCCTTGGCATAGGGCTCTTCATTCTAACAGTATTATGTTATATATATATATATATATATATATATATATATATATGACCAATTCTGGAAGTAAATCAAAAGCTTAATTCGCCTCGCACCCCCCTTTGGTTGCCAGCTGGAGGCAGCCACAGATGAAACTCCCAAAAACAAGGATGGACATGCATGCTCACAAAACAAGTAGCAGGGTTGGGCAATATTAAGATATATCTTATATATAAAAACACACACACAATATAAACGTGTCTACTAGTAGAGGTTTACTACACTGGTGGCCAGGACTGTTTTACATGATTTGGGCTTCTTGTGTAGCCTGGTAAATCCATCCTGATTTTGCAAGCTCAATCCAAAACCGTTGGTCAGTAGGAACCAGTGGCCAATCAGCATCCACGTTGGTAGTTCAGTTGGGGCCGACTTGCAATGAATTGCCTGCGTTTTGAAAATAATCCCCACAAACCGTGGAGCTTGCAAAATCAGGATTCAAGCCAGTCTTGTGGGGTGGCCCCACTTTTGCGAGTCAAAGCCGAATGCATACAGTATTCATTAGTATTCCCTACTACAATATCCAGAAATAGGCATTACTAGATGGATTATATATATATATAAAATAAAAACATTTGAAACTGAATTTCCAGGAAACGTTGAGCGTTGTCATCGCGATGTGCGCATATGCAATAGTGACAACGCAGGACGGGCGATGTTAAGACCAATTGTATAGCATTACCTCCTCATCCCGGGCGAACCCAGTGCCGGAGTCGCCCTTCCCCCTCTCTCAAACAATGAAGTCGTAAGCCATTTAAACATGTGTGAAAACAGTCATGTGACACACCATTG
>JAODLI010002402.1:0-10552 GCA_027575585.1 Percopsis omiscomaycus
GGGGGCCATAGGGGGCCGCGCCACCACAGCAGCAAAGCAGGGGGGAGGCGTGGGGGCCCTAGGGGGACTTGTCCCGGGGCCTGGTGGCGGCTCAGGGGGGAGGGGGAGGAGGAGGGGCGGGGGAGGAGGAAGGTCTGGGAGATCCGGAATCTCGTCCCCGCTCAGCATGGTGGGACCTTCCACGGGGGCCTCGTAGGGGGGGGGCCAGTCCTCCTCTTCAGACTCCTCCTGGGTCTGCGGGCCCCTGGGTGGGACCGGGCTCCCTTTCCCCCCGCCCTCGACGCCCGGGCAGCTCACCTCCAAGCCACCCACGCTGTGGTCTGCTGCCCCCGGTGGTGGCGGAGGCATCCTGCAGGGCTTGGGCTTTTCGTAGGAGGACGCCGCTGGAGCGTGGACCTGGGAGCGCGGGTGGTCCGGGGAGGGCGGTGGCAGGGGGCCGCGGGGTCCAGAGACGTCGCAGGGGTCTCGGGTGACGGGCTGGGGGGCCGTCTGGGCATCGCCGGGACAGAGGTGGGTGGGCCTCTCCTGGCCCAGAGGCTTCACTGGCAGCTCGTCTGACTTGCCTGAGGAGGAGAGAGCGTGTCAGACATTGGCTAGGACGGCTTCAGACTATTCTGTTATTAAAAGGCACACTCCTGAGGCGGTATATATTTTCTTATGTTATGTAGCGGTTGGTATGGTATGTTCTTCCCCAGGTGTTATGGCCACTGTGGACAAAAGTGCACGATTATAGGGGGCAGGATAGTCTGGTGCAGTGGTTCTCAACTGGTCTAACCTCAGGACCCACATTTGTCCTTGGTCATTAAGTCACGACCCAAAAATTATTTAGTTTCCAAACCATTCAAATTTATTTCACAAAACAATTTATGCAGTAATCGCTCCATCGGTTCGATGGGGCCCGACTCCACACCAGCTGGCGACCCATTTTTGAGTCGGGACCCACCAGTTGAGAAACACTGGTCTACTGGTAAGGGTGGTCGACTCCCACAGGTCATGGGTTCGATCCTCTACAAGCCCAGCCTACCTGCAAGCATCCTTGAGCAAGAAGACTAATTCCTAAATAATTGTAACTGTACTCGCTAGTCTCTTTGCTAAATGACCTAACTGCATTGTAATTGGGTAGAGAGGAGTGCAAACCACTCCGCAGGAGTTGGGAGTTTTCTATTCAATGTTTTTGTAATGCTGGTTTCAACCACAAGGGCGGACACGAAGCGAGGAACGCACCTTATAGAGTGCCAGTGTGTTGGACTACTGATCCTAAGGAAGCTGAGGAAGTGTTTGTTACAATCCCTTGCATACAACTGAACCAAATGTCGTTTCTCACGGACCAAGGTGAACCATGAAATAACGCAAAGACAGTAAACACAACATACATAAAGTGCACATACTAGCTTAGTATCTGGCTCTATGTACACAGCAATATGAAAGGAGACTCAATTTCCACCGTAAGCAAGCCAACACAAACAAGCTCCCACCTGCAGGCGGCAGGTCCAGCTTCTTGGTGCGGAGCTCGCTCATGGCCGCCTGGAGCTGCTCCACCACCGCCTCGTCTGGCAGGAGGAAGGACACAGCCAGCTGCTCCTGCAGGAACTCCCTGAGGTCCTCCAGCGGGAGCTTCACTAGACGCTCTGGTGCCGGACACGCGCACACACACACACACACACACACACACACACACACACACGGGACAGCTAAGACGCATCATGCTACGAGAGTTAACAGTGAGACTGGCTACGGCGGGGCTGTTTAATGGGGTTAACAAACTTGTATACATAGCTGCCTATAAAGCCTTTATGAGCCACAACATTTGATATAAAAAAGGTACACTCCTCAATGTGTGTCCAGAATCCCCCTTGCGGTTGAAACCAACGTCACAAGCGCGTTTTGACGTTTTAGTTTGAAATTGCCGCGGCGCAGGGTGGACCGCAACTCCTCTCAGCGACCCACACCTCACGGACAGCTGCGTTTCAAAACACAAAACCGTGAGCGGGGGCAGAGACCTATAACACAATTGAGGAGCGAACCTTTAAGATAGTCATCATCTCGCTGAAGCCTCCCCACTACTCCATCTACTAAGACAGTGAGCCATCCACTACACAGGCCTGTATCTAGGCTTAAAGATGGCTGCCCTGACTTGTTTAGAGAGCGTGACATCATCATCATCCCCCCCCCCCCCCCATTGGGTATTTGATCCCTGTCTTTGTCTCGTCTGTGCAGCACATATCAGTACATGTCTTCTCTTCCTCAGAAACATTATACATGGCATGCTGTGTGTGTGTCTCCTTGGCCCAGCTTTAATCAATATGTATCAGAAAGACAACAAGGACTCTGAGGTTAATTCTTTTATCCAACAATCCTCCCTCTCGCCCACTCACTCTTGTGCAGTTTGAGGGTTGTGTAAGCCATGGCAGGCAGCAGCCTCTCCCCCTCCAGCATGTAGATGTCCCACAGCCTCAGGGTGAGGGTGAACGGCGTCTGTGGGGAGCCAAACGCACAGCGGATGGGGGGGGGGGGGTTAGCTTCGGTAAGTGCGCGGTGATGTATTGTACACACACACACACACACACACACACGTATTAGGACTCACTCTGTCGATGAAGCACTGTAGGAACCATTTGGTGGTGTACACGCCGGTGGTCATCTGCTCCTTGTCCTGTGGGACACAGCATATCACAACACAGCAACATAAACACCCAGAGGAACCTCAGCCTGAAGGGGCAGCTAGCTAGCGCGACGCGTCGCCGTGCGTCTCACCAGGTGCTTTTTGAGCCGGGGCAGCATCTTGGAGAGGATCTGGTCGTGGTGGGTCTGGAAGCGGTGCAGCTTGGGAAAGCCCGGGATGAAGAACCCTGGCACAGTAGGGACACACGGCTACAGGAACTGCGTTTGTATCCACTCTCACTGCTTATAACTGTGTTTATTAGCATGGCTACTAGCTAGCATAGCGTACAATTAGGTCATCTAGCGGATGCTTTTACAGTGAGTGACTTACAGTGAGTACAGCTACAAGGAGTATTACAAGGAGCAGGTAGAGGTTAGATATCTTGCTCAAGGATGTTTACAAGTAAGTCAACTCCGGAGCTCGAACCCATGACCTTTGGGCTGGGAGTCTAACACCCAGACCAAGTACTGAAGTAGTCATGCATTCAGTTTATTTATTTTGATTTTTATTTAGTCTCAGTCTCCATTATTTATACTATTTCCTGTACTGTACACATCAACCATATTTCCCCTAGTGTGTTTAACAAAGCTCTATGTGACCTTATTTTAACAGGAGATGTGATCAGCGGTGCTCACCATGCATGGCGTGCCTACCACTGGTGAGCAGTTGGCACAGCGCCCAGAAGGCGTCCTCCTCGTTCAGGTACATGAGCAGGATGGCAGCAATCTGACTCATGCCCTGGCAGTAGCTCACCTCCTGGGGGCGACAGAGGACACAGAACAGGCCGTGTCACTTCATGAGTAGAACTTAAAAATATGCAAGATAACTTATATATTGGTAGATATTGGTAGATGGTAGAGACAGACTCTATACTTGCTGTATCACACAAAACCTGTCCCAATTGCTTGGAAGGATATGTCCAGAATATTGTGTTAACAGAGCATGCCTCGTGTGGACTAAAAGAGAGGAAGTGGGGATGTATTGGGAGAGACAGGCTTTTACAGTGATCCCGTTATATGGTTGTGTTTACTGTACAGTTTACTGCTGTGGATACATACGGACCCAGTATAGTGTAAACTACACTTAGGTTAGCGCTATAGTGACATCAGGCTCACACTAAAACACATTAGCTCCAGGTCTGGGCCTATTATGGAGCTATGGAGGAAGGCTTGCCTTTTATGGAAACATTCATTTAATAAGGGTTACTTTGAGAGAGCGTCTCTCGCTCTTGTTCAGGTCTTACTTATTCAGCAAAACAAGCTTGTCATCCTCTCTGCGTATTCAAATACTGTCAATTTATACGGTCTACTTTCTGTTTAAAACTGTGTGCCAAGGTCAAATAAACTGGATGTATGGATAAGAAGACAAGACATTAATGGCTTTGGAGACAAAAATCATGCGTGCCAAAACCGCACAATGTATAGCTTAAGGATCTAAAAGAAACACAGTGAATGTTAGCAAACACATGTTGGTAGAGAGAATCAGCACACAACTGGAGACAACAGCTGGTAACTATTGATAGTAGCTCAAGTTGTATGTTGGCATACTGCAAACAAGGTCTAGTACAGATTTATTTCTTAAAAAGCTAAAAGTAAAAACCATGTCAATTAAAAGGCCCCATATTTTCCTATTTCCAACTGGCATTTTAGATACACTTTTAGTTGATCTTGCAAGCCCTAAATTAATTGGAAGTGGGAATTTTTAGCAAACTGACAGATATCAAAATCAGTGCAGCCCCATCGGGTTCATTCAGACAACACAGCTGGGAAATTCAGAATTTTACGACCCCTTTAAATAGCCTTCTCAAAGGGTAAAACACAATGCAGGTGTGTCGCTGTTCTGCTGTATTGCTGGCACAATACAATACAATACACTCACCGTGTTGTAGACAGAGTAGGCTGCTAGGATGTGAAAGAGAGCCTGCTGCCTGTAGAGAAAACACACCACACCAAGCCAACCGTTCAGGCTTATAATATATTATAATATACAGTAATATACTATCATTTAATATAATGTACTATAATAATGACTTTTTTATAGAGAGAGCTTACAAATTGCTTTGACAGTCAAAACAAAGCAGAATACTCTAGTACTCCAATACTAGTCTATTAAAAGCAATAGAACAGTGAGTTAAAAATCAGGGGAAAGGATGAGGAGAATAAAGCAAATATCAATAATAATAATATCAATATCAATAATAATAATAATAATAATAATAATAATAATAATAATAATAACAACAACAACAACTTTTACATTTGAAAATAAGAATATAATAAGTGAGGTAAAACTGATAAAAACTAAAGATAATGTAATATACCAGACTGGAACAAGACCGAGAAAGGTGTGTTTAATTAACTAATAAATAAAGATAGGCAGTCAAGAATAATTAATCTCATAGTACACACACACACACACACACACACTGAGGGTGTGTGTTTGTGTGAACTGACCCTGTGGGTCACATGCGTCACATGCATCATATTAATAAGTGAATGCAAGTGTGCTCCTATACCGTGGGGTGTTTAACTACACTACAGACTGCGGCTGATCACATGCAGGACTTGTTCTGCAATGCTCACGTAGAACGAGCACAGAAAATATTCGCTATCGCAAAAAGGCTTTTCCGGAGCCTGACTTCTTTTTTTTACAAACACTGCTCAAGTGCACATGCACCAAATATGTTTTAGTTACATAGTTATTAGTAACACACTTTACACTTTAGTGGAATTCTTAGTGTTGACCACATTACATTACCAACCTGAGGGACAAATACTATTTACAGATGTTGCCGTTATGTGCTGTCCGGTAAGCTGAATGGCCATTGTGTGTGAATTAAAAGATATAATGTAGACAATTAGAGAAACCCCCTTTCCCCTGGGGGCTTCCCATAGTAAATACATGCCTTGTGGGTAGGGACAGAAACAGGAAGTAGCTTTAAATAGCTTTAAGGACAGGCCAGCTGTCTTCCAGGGAAGTAGCAGGCAGGATGGAACCGTCTTTAGGTCTGTTTGGACCCAGACATTACACTGAATGCTGAATGAAAAGTGGTCAAACCAGACCTGTGAATAACTCACTGCTAATTAAAGACGGTCAGATCTCTAGTTCTATCTGAATGATGAAAGCGTCACGCATCTGGTAATCTGTATAAAATCATTTCCTGCATCGTATTTGTTTGATATAGTTTTGTTTAGATTTACTTTTGCAGGTCTACTGGTTGTGGTTGTCATCGTCTCATATTTTTAACAGTGTTGCTTTGCCTTGATGTGGATTAGTGTGTGTGTGTGTGTGTGTGTGTGTGTGTGTGTGTGTGTGTGTGTGTGTGTGTGTGTGTGTGTGTGTGTGTGTGCGCGCAGCTCTGTACTAACCGTTCCTGTGGGGCCTTGCTCACTGACAGGAAGGCCAGTACAACACCGACGGTGAGGAAATCACGTGTTTTGATTTGTTGTCTGTGTGTGTGTGCTATAAATTTTCATAAAGTCAGAGGTCACGACCGTAAACAACCCCGGAGCTGCAGACGCGAGTCACGGGAGCTAAGCTAACAGAATCACTTACTAACCAGTGTCTAAAAGGTCACCAGAGCATTCCAATGATCCATTGGTCTGTAGGAACACAGGCCGTGTGCATGTGCAGATAAACCCCAGATTAGTGACTCTAGGCAACTAGTAGGGCCCTATGAACAGCAAAAACATTGCTTTACCTTGGTGATGTAAATACATCTGTTGATTAGCAAACCAAAGGTGAATCCACTTTAATATCATTACACTCTACTCTATTTGTTCATACATAGATTACCATTGTAACTGCGTCTCAGCCCTGTGTGGGGTGAATCGGGGAACTTACTTCACTCCAAAGCGGTCCATGAACATGATGTGATTCCTGAAGGTCCTGTTGACGTCCAAGTCGATCTGCTTTATCTCTGTGGAGAAGTAACGAGCCTGACGTTTCATTCTCTAGAGAGAGAGAGAGGTTTTTTTTTGTTACAGAGTCTTTGAAATGATACACATTATCTCTGTTCTTAATGTTATTGTTACTGCTGTAAATACTGTTACGTTTTCTATTGGAATTGTACCTTTAGCAATATGGGTGTAATAACTGTCATGTTAATAAAGCTGAATTTAATTTTTTGAGAAAAAGAGAGAGAGAGAGAGAGAGAGAGAGAGAGAGAGAGAGAGAGAGAGAGAGAGAGAGAGAGAGAGACTACACTGTAGTTACAGTATGAACACGCAGGGTGGCTTCACTAATACTATCGGTGTGGTGTATTTACATGTACAGCATTGCAGATGATTTTATCCACAGTAAATAAGTACTGTTGACATAAGTCAACAGCTTAATTAGGTCATACACCAGTCATGGTAGGCAAACATCATTCTGTTAGAATAATGACATCAGCATGTCATAGTTAGTTATACTTAGTTATACATTTCACTACATATCAACATACCATGCAATCCTCTAAATAATTGCCTAACAGCCTAATTACCAGCAAAGAGCTTAAACCTTCTAGGAGCTGATGGTGTGCTCAAAGTGTCAGCCTGGTCCATCAATACCTCGTACTTGCCAGCGTTGTCCTGCTTCACCTTCTCTATGTCAAGGAGCAAGGCCCAGGCCTGACCTCTCAGCTGAAGGGGAATGCCCTTATACACACGCTTCACCATCTGTACAGAAATGTGATAAATACCACACACACACACACCAACCAAAATTGATGGGAAGAGAGTGGTTTGCATCAGCTGCCTGGGTTTTGGGGCAGTCTTAATTGCACACCTTGTCACTGTTCCTGTACTTGTCCCAGTTCTTGACCATCTTCAGCCACTTCTCCACGCGCTCAACCTCCAGCAGCTTTTGCTGGAGAGTGAATATCACATAGACAGAGAGACAGACAGACAGACAGACAGACAGGCAGGCAGAAAGAGAGAGAGAGACAGGCAGAGAGACGTCATATGTTACAAAGAGGTAATCAATAAAATCAAAAATCAATAAAAAAAAAAGGTCTGCTAATTGTAATAAAAAAACAAAAATAATATCACACCTTTTCCTCAGTGGCACTTGGTCTGGGCAGCTCCTCTTCACTGGAGAGCAAACAAAGAATAGAAGAAAACATATCAGTCAGTGTAAGAAGATTATTGGAGGGCAGGAATATAATTCAGACATATAGCACAGACATACACATAAGAATTAATAATAAGAAAACCATAAAAGACATATGATAATAATGTGGTGATCAAACCCCTGCAGGGAGGGGGCATGAGATGCTTTTTGGGTGGACTGTGGGATTATTTCAACATTTGCAGTATGTATATGGTTTCATCTACACTATATGGCTAAAAGTATGTGGACACCCCACCAAATCATGGAGTGTATGTGTTCCAGCTACACCCATTGCTAACAGGTGTATAACATCAAGCACAAAGCCATGCAATCTCTCCATGGACACACAACATCTTGTGGAAAGAGTGGAGGCTGTTATAGACACCATATGAACGTCCATAGTTCATAGAATGGGATGTCCAACAAGCTCATATAGATGCGATACACATACTTTTGGCCGTATAGTGTAGTCTTTATATTATCTTGGCCAGTGTTTGTGAGTGACATCCCCACGATGACCCCCTACAAGGTGGGCATTCATCAGACAGGAGGCTCCAAGCTCCAGTCAGCCAGGTGGACTTACTGCAGGAAGCCAAAGCGGTCAGTGACCTTGTAGATGTTGTAGTCAGCATCCTCCCAGGGGTCAACGTTGATGCCCTCCTGCCTGCCCTGCACACACACGGTTATACATGTACATGTACACACAAAATTCAGTTTAAAAACAAAACAATGAAATACTACTTTGACTACTATATTTGAGTAACCGGTCACATAAACTGATACGTCATAATAATGCCATAAAGACAGATTTGTGAAAAACACGGTACTATAAGATGAGCTTGTAAATCATTCCACTCTGGACAAGAGTCGGGCAACTCAAATCAAAGGCTCAGATCATGCTCTGCAGCAGCCAATGTAATGTGATTGATCATCCTTGACAACCATGTACTTTGGCATCAGCTGTATGGTCCAATCTGTTCCAGAGTTCAACTGCCCAGTGTAGACACTGCTTTGTTGTTTGGTCTCTGGTCTGCTCTACATGACCTACGACATCTTGCTTCCTTCTCTATCGCGACTATCTATACAGTCTTTAAAAGGGACACTCCTCCCTTTTTGTCAGGAATTTTCCTTGTTGTTGAAACCAGAGTTACCAACTGTATATCCCCCTCATGCACCACTCACCACTCATCTCATAGGCTCTCACCATTCTCTGCCCCTCCCCCTACAGTGAGATCAGCAGTGAGGTGGGTCTGAAATTGGGGGTTCAACATTTGGGGGACCAAATCACAGGTCTAATGGACCTAGGATAGCTTTAGGTCATGTAATCCTCACATGCAGTTACCTTGTCATATTTGGAGATAATGTCAGCCCGTTCCTCTGCTATTAGTGTGTCTATGTCCTTCTTCATGTCGAAGCCTGTATAACAGACAAGAAAAGAAAACAGCCCACCAGTCACCATTAGAATGCCTACTGAATAGATTAGTCAACGCCAAAATAAAAGCCCCTTTAGCTAGTTTATCTCGTCTTTCCTGAATAGCAGAACTTTTGACTGAAACTGGAGAGCAGAATAACTGGAGACAGTGAAACAACCTTCAATTCAAATCACAAAACCCAGATGCTACACATTGTTTTGACTCATCACATAATGTACCGTCTCTCTTTCCACGCCACTGGCCATTAGCAGCAGACCTGATTGAGGCATTTCCCCTTTGAATCAACTGAGTCTCAGACCAAAAGACAGGAAAGAGGGTTAACCTCATCATCACTAAGCCCTTTAGTCAGACCAACCCAACGTGAGCTGCACTAGTAAACAGTCGGTGTTTGCTGCTAACACACGATCGGCAACCGGCTGTTTTATTTTGTTAATTTCAGCTGGATCTGTTTTCCGGAAGTGTAGGCCTATGCTCCATGCGCACAAGCTGCACTTGAATCCTTTCTGAAAGTGTCATTTGTGTTGGAAATATTACAAAGTCTTTGAACAGGACATTAAGATTGCAATCTGTAATGTCTCCAAAGGAAAAGTTAATCGTCAATCTATTGGCATAATATTGTTCATCTCACTGAAAAGAGTAAGCTACGTGGAACATTTATTATCAATCTGTCCTGTTAAATGGTCGCTGCCTTGTAAAAGTGTAAAAAGGCAACGAGCCAACAAGCGCTAACGAGTACATTTAAAAATAAATCTCTCTGCATCTAAATTACATAGAGCCGTCAAATACATTGTAAAAGCTTTACTATGAAAATCGGAATTGGATAGGGCAGGATAGTCTAGTGGTCTAGGTGTTGGACTCCTAGCTGGAAGGTCATGGGTTCAAACCCCGAGTTGGCTTACCTGCAAGCATCCTTGAGCAAGACGCCTAACCCCTATCTGCTACATGTAAGATAGGCATCTTGCTCAAGGATGCTTACAGGTAGTTCAACTCTGGGGCTCGAACCCATGACCTCCCGGCTGGGAGTCCAACACTACCACTTATTATTTTCACATTGCAACACTATGATAAAGGCAGGACAATGATAAAGACAGGATGGTCAATGGAGCATACTGACGCTAGGCAATCTTGTTATGCTTGTTATTGCAGCACACACACCTGTGTCTATTGGCTGTACTGAAGACTTTCTATAGACTGTTAGCACACAAGCTAGCCCTGCCACAGGGACAGGAGTTATTATGGACCTGCACTGGAGGACAAAACCCTTGGTGCGTTCAGGGCTCAGCTGTAATGAGGGCATTCTTGCTGGTTCTCGCTCACCCTCACCCTCACCCTGCCCCCCACCCTAGCCTAACCCTGCCTCCTGCCT
>JAODLI010002403.1:0-10550 GCA_027575585.1 Percopsis omiscomaycus
TGACACGCCTTGTGTGTGTTAAGTCTGACTCACACTTGATTAACTTGCTCATTTTCTCACACTCACACACACACACACACACACACTTGAGGAGTGTGCCTTTAAATAAGTTAAATCCCATATACCTCTTGTTTATCCTCCAACATTTTCTCCAGGGCACATTTCTCTTTGTGAAGCCTCTTGTATTGAGCATCGCCTGTGGGGACAACACAAGATACGTTCACATCGTATTTTGCTGCGGATCCTTCTGCAATAGAATGTGTGCCTGTTACGGCTTTGCAGGTTCAAGCTTTCCCGTTGGGAAAGCGGCCCTGTAGCAGACCTGCTGCACGGTCTGCGGGGGGAGGTGTGCCGTCCTCCGTCTGGACAGACTGATCCAGCGTTTGAACTGGGGGCTGGCCCACCGCGGTGGCCAGTGTCAAGGCCTCCAGGTCGGACAGTTTACGTGTCAGCACCTACACAAAGGCCAAGTTGAAGGCATGCTTTGGTTTTAAAGTGAAATATACACAGGGTTATTGACCTTTTTGCCATAAAAAAAGGTCACCGACTATAAGGGCCACAATATTCATTTGATTCAATAGCCATTTTGGACAGCAGACAAACATTTTGTTTTAGTTTGTGTGGCACGTTTTGCCAAGATGCCCCAACTTGATTGGCTAGCTGACTGGGAGGAGGTGTCAGACAATTTCTCACACCTGAGGCTAAATCTGACTGGCTTGTTGCACATGACTCAGACACATTATGGCAAAATTATACACATTTTTCAGTTTCAAAATTAGTTCACACAAATGACACTGACCACACAACTGGAATAGTTAGAACGTTATGACAGGGTACCGGCAAGTAACGTACCACAACTTTCTCCAGCTCAGCATTAAACTCCTCAACGGGCACATAGTTCTCCTCCAAGCTGTTCATAGCACACTGGTAGGCATGCTCTTTGATGGCGTCCTTGTACATGTCAAAGGTGTTCTCCAGCTTCTCCTCATAGCTCTCCTTCAACTCCACCATCTGTCGACTTGGAACGAGTGAAACCAGGTTTATGTTTATATATAAATACAGTTTGCCCTATTTTACAAGAATCCAGATGTCACCTTTAATAGTACAGACAAAGTTACTACAGGCGTCAAGGAAGGGCTAAAGCCAAGTGTTCCAATTTAGATGAGTACAAGACAAATGCATTTTCTTCACACCGACGACACAAATATTTAGTCTATTCACCTGCGCAGCTCTTCGCTCTCCAGAAGCTGCTGTATCATGGCATCTCCCATTGCCTTACGGATCTCTATTTCCTGCACTAGGTTCTTCCTCCTTTCAGCCAGTAGCTTGGAGCGGAGGTTCTCAATCACAGTCAAAAGCTCCTGTAAAGGTTTGAAGGCATTGAGGAGGTCCCAGGCCCCGTACAGCATGTTTCAGTTAGCATCATATGCAATTATCATTAACCGTTATGATTTACTGTCATGAGCTGGCAACAACTTCACAATAATAAAAAGACAAAGTTGCTATTATGATATGGTAAATACAAAGAATCACTGAATTATTGCACCAACTGTTCACACACGCAGCCAAACCAGAGCGCTTGTACCTCCTGGGGAAGAACGGACATGTCAGCCTCGTCCGCATCATCGTCTTCCTCATCCAAAAGCTCTTCCTCGGACAGGTAGCTCTCCAGGTCCAGCACGCCGTTCCTTACCAGAGGCTTGCCGTCTCGCCCTACGAGGCGGGGGGCCAAAGACTCCAGGGACTTGGCAGGAATCACTTGGACCACCTACAGTACACAACCAGACGTAATTAGTGTGTGGGGGTCTTAAAAATCTCCATTGAGCACAGTTGTTAATCAAAGCCACTTGTAGAGTGGTACAATAGAGATAGGAAGTCATAATAATATGGTGACCAAATGGAACCAAAACATCTACATGTAGACTGCCTATTGAGGTTAAGAAAGCTTTCACTAAGATATAATCGGCCCATAAGTTTTCCAAATTTATAGATTTATTAATTTTCTAATTTAGAATTTCAGGTCAGATCCAGTGACATGTAAATACTATAGGCACCATCTCCCCCTATCTGAGACAGTTTAGTTATTAAAGCGACAGATGAGTTCTGACACCTTCGGCTCTCCAGACTAACCTGTTTGGCAGTGGCAGAAAACTTCATAACGTGGAGGGTCTCATCATACGTGGAGGCACACTGGTTAATGTTGACCATCATGGAGGCCCGGCCCTTCCCACAGAAGATACCCTGGAAGAGCTTGGTAAGCTTGCTCTCTCTGAAGGGAACGCAGTTACTCTTCGCCCTGGGCCAGCAACCGACCAAAGTGACGTTTAAAATGTTTAGGACCGTGCTGAAATGTTTACACTTTTGCTCAAATTTCCCTTTTATTGTTTCATCTCAATTCAATTGCTTCACCTTTTTTTAAATGATCTGAAGGAGGAAGTTCTAGGTGGAATGCGTCAAATGTGCAGTCTATGCTACGTTTTACTATACACCGCCACTCCTTCATTTTTATGTTATATTTTTGATATTTTCCTTCCAGTACAAATAATTTGTACTTAAAGTTTGTCCTTCTGGATTCACCAACTACATGATAAAGGTATAAATATATTATTTCTAAAAGAACGGGGTTAGTAGTGGTAGGGGCAAGACAGATTTGCATGCTCTGACTGGTGAAAGACAGTTTGTTGAGTAACTGAGAGGGTACCTGTCATTCTGGTTGCGAAGGGCATTGATGCACTTCCCAAGAATGACCAGGGAGTTGTTTATGTTACCCGCCTCCTTCAGCCTCTCTCCAAAGGTCTTGGTTTTATGACATCGTTCCGAGCCGGCCAGATCACACAGAGAAAACCTGAGAAACAAAATCCTAAATCATGAGTTGATCAATTTAACAACATGAACATTTAACGGAGAACTGGTTCATTAATAATAATTAAATTTGTGATATCTGCACCAAAAAAAAGCAACATACTTTCATCAACAGTGTTTCACAACAAGCATCTTACTCAGAAATCCTTTGAACGGTCGCCCCGTCTATGTTCAGTAACTTCATGGTGAATATGCTGTGGCTGAGGAAGATAATTCATTTTGTAAGTTTGCAGGACAGACGGGAAGTGCCATAAACGCCAACTTGGAACAGGACTTAAAAATGGTTTCATTTACCTTCTGCTGGAGGACTGGTTCATCTTGGTGGACGCGGCACTTCTATTTTTGTTTCCAAAGCGAAGAATTTTGCCTGCTTCCTCCATATTTTGGATGTTGATCCATTTTAGGTCTAAAGTTACAAAATAATCAAAGATGTAATTAAAGCAACCAACTCTGAAAGCTAAAATTGGGACGTTTTATTGCCAAAAGATGATACCGATAAGAGTGCGTGTTTAACAACCTTTAACATAGCGGTTCCCAGCGCCGTCCTCACAGATGCGCAAAGCGGTGCGTTTCTTCAACTTGGCAGAGAAAGGCTGAAGCAGATCATAAACACTCTCGTTGTAGATTTCGAAGAAAGCCACCCATAACGCAAACTGGCTGTGGCCTGGATCGTCGCTGGACAAATCCACTAGAGGACAAAAGTGAACAACAAAGACAACAGCTGAGAAGGTAGAAAACAAGTCATGCACACTTGCAAAGATGTTCCAATAGTCACGTAAAATGACTTTGAAATTCTCTGGGTATAAATTTGTTTATGCCATGTAACGCAATCCAAAATAAGCAGCTTCTGTGAGGATGTTTTGCTTTTGTTATGCGGTTCACTTTGTACCTTGTATATCCTTCACAGTTCTAAGGTCTCTAACCCATTAATCTTCATTGTATGCCTACAGTTAATCTAAACAAACCCTAACCATATTTAAAAAGTTTATACACAGCCTTAACTTGACCTGCCTTTGCCATCCTTCGCACCCGTTTGACCGCAGGCCAGCCAGGGAGAGGAGCAACTGCTAAGAGACGAAGGCGAGGAGTCAGATACACTGCCGCTGACTCTCAGGATTTCACCATCCTAAGACATACAGAGGATGTGGGCATTTCAGCCATACATTCATGTCATGTCAGATATGCCAGTTGGAGGCCTCCACACACAGACACTTAGCTAGCGTTATCGTACATCCTTGAATGAAGCCAAGATGGCGGCCTTAGCGCTTCTCTCCTGCTTGACCTGATCCGGCCCGAGACATTGAGCGTCGCTCCCAAGGTACGGTTTCAGGTCCATTTCCTCGTACCGACGGCCTCCGATGTGCTGGAAGATGACGTCTAGCACTCGAGGGAGTATCCCCAGATCTTTAGGCGTTCCTGAGAAGCATTTTACATTGTCATTTGAGGATCAAAACTTTAACACTACTCAAATCAATAATACCTTAAAAAATGATGCTCCGTTATTAATATAGGCCTACCCAGGGAGTAACTGGAAACTGAACTTGTTAGTCATTCATTTATAGTGCAACCCATATCTTTACCTTGTATTGTGTACGTTTTCCCAGCGTTCGTCACACCGTAGCTGAATATCAATTCATTCTTCCCAGCAAGATAATCTGACACTTGGCTCTTAACGGTGCCTTCAAATAGCTCAGCCTGCGTCGTCTCAGGGCCAAAGATCTACAAGACATTAGAGGGATAAGCAAAGCCATTGACTAGTTCAGAATTTCAGCGGTACTCAGGTTCCCTTTCCTAGTGGAAAGAGTCTGTATTTAAAAACAGAACTCAGACTGTTCGTCTGGATGTAAACTGGGTCCAGGTAGGTCTGACCTGAGAGAAGGAGAATTTGTGGAGGGGGATACCAATGCCCCTCTCACTGTTCTTCAAGGAGGCAGAGCCCTTTGGCGCACGCAGCACCACTGTCTGGCTGTTTTCAATCACTACACAGCCCTGGGGAAGGAGAACATAGCCTGAGAAATGTAAGTTATAGAAACATTGCTGGAAATTTTTTGAGAAAACCTCCAACCTTTGCCTAGCCTGGGCAAAGGTTGGGTTTTTAGTGGGGAACAATCACTGTTGGGGTCGTTAATCAAAAAACACAATTCATTTCTTATTTACTCCCTGTAGAGCAAGTAATTTGTTACACTACTCATTACATAAATTTTCCGTTACTGGGCAATATCGCCAGAGATGCAATTACATTGTAGAGATGTAATTGTATGTAGTTAAATGTCACGTTCATTTCAGCACTTGTAGCCTACTAGGTCTAGTATTTGTCCAATGCATCCTTATCCCAAGGTTTCTCCAGAAATAGCATGAGCAACCATAGTCGAGTATATGATGAATACTCTACCTGATCCTCATTGTCAGAGAGTTCGTCTTTAGAGAACGGTCTGACTCTTAAGTAGACGTTCAACATTTGTTGCTGCTCAGTACTGCCTGGCACTCCACTCTAGAACCCAGAGGACATCAGATCAGTCTACACTACACCCCAAATTGAATAAATTATAATTTAAATCTAAAAATAAAAACTTTTAAGCTTACTAGGGATCGTATTAAAGAAGGCATCTCCATAAAACATACAATTATAAAACGTGCGACGGTATAGAAAGTATCGATACCCCTACCTGGCTGGAAGTGGAGGATTTTCTAGAACTTCGCTCATTGCTCTGTAGGGGTAACATGCTCGCAGACATATCGTTGCATGTGGACTCCGTTGCACCGTGGGTCAAGTCATTTGGTTCACACATCGCTACACAAGATCAAGCTCAGAATAAATGTTCCTCTAGTTACATGAACGCAGTGAGTGACCTTGTTATCACTTCCCTGGTCAAAACACAGATCTGGGGCTAAAAACTAGTCTACTAAAAACACAGGAGTAGGCTATGCCATCCTTTTTCCACTGAAAATCAGAGGACACCTTTCAATTACTGCTCTAAGTGAAAACAGGTGAGAAACATATTACCATGGGTGGGGCTAAATGAGGATCAATCAGCTTTGAGGGAAGGAGGGAGCTTTAGGACACAATGTGTAGCGGAGCGCGCACCTAGAGGTATTGTATGCAGACTGTGCCTAGACACCATTTAAAACAGGGGACTCAAATATTGGTCAACCAGGGGCCCCTGAGCATTTTATCTTTCCTTTGTGTTGAGGGGGGGGGGGACTAGAATACAACTTTGATTCCCACAATTCACTTTAGGATCAAGGTTGCGAACATGCAATATTGTCAGAGGATGGAACAATTATCATAACTTACAAGACTCCGGAAATAATGTGGTGGACAGTATCTGGCCCTCAGATTGAGTTTTAATTTTTAAGTTTAGAATCGGGTCATTATCTTTTATCCAAAGCGTACAATTACAGGTATTAAGGAGCAGATGGGGGTTAGGAATCTTGCTCAAGGACGCTTGCAGGCAGGCCAAAGCCAGGGCTCGAACCCATGCGCTTCTGGCTGGGAGTCATACACCCACTTGAGTGACTCACCAGTCCCGTTGTCAACGTTTCCCAGAGGAAGCCCTCCACAACTATTCTGAGGCCTGTTCATTAAGCTCAGGCAGGGAGCAGATGTACTGTATACACATGCAGGTCATTACGGTTTTAACACTATGACCTCCCAGTACTGCAAATGATTTGCTTCTAATACGAATGATTGGTCCTCTTGAGGGGTACACGTTTAAGTCGCTGCCATCGCCTGCTCACATTATGACATTTGACTGCTGCCCCCTTGTGACCAAAAGGTGTATATAACATTAACAACTATTCAACATGAAAGCTGGAGTACACTAGTTGAAGACGTACACTAAGAACTTTTGTAACTCATGAATGGAAAGTCTCAAATAGTACAGTTGTTCAAAGTTAGGACTACTGAACACAACACAGGCCTAACCAAGTTAACACTATTATGAGTCAAATTATTCACAACACAGCGCATGACACCATTTCCTTTTTCAAAACCATTTATTGCATCTTCAGCCTCATGCGTCTGCAATGGTGACCTCGACCTCTACGCCAGGCTCTATGCTAATGGAGGTGATCTGCTTCACGATCTCGGAGGGACTGTGCAGGTCGATCAGGCGCTTGTGGATCCTCATCTGGAAGCGATCCCAGGTCTTGGAGCCCTCACCGCATGGGGTCTTCCTGGTGGTGATGCGGAGAGTCTGGGGGAGGGGGGGTTTCAATAGTGTCAGACATTTAACAACATGGACACTGCCACTGAAGGGGAGAGTACGGCTGCCATACACTTAAGTTGATATCGGGTGAGCCAGTCTGTAGTCCGAGCTGGACCACCAATTTATTTTACAGCACTGGTTACAACAGTATCATGGGTAGTAGCGACACTAATCACGTCTACATATTTCACGCAATGTGCCAGTATAGTCACATTTCTTTAGCAGATATTTGCCCAATTTAATAAATAAAAAAGGGGGGAAGTTCTTGACAGTTGCGCAGCACAAAATTCAGGCGTAAATAAGACCGTATGTATATTTGTGTAGTATAGGCAGTTTGCCAGGAGTATGAATACCTTGGTCGGCATGCGGACTGGTCCCTTGACCTTCAGGTTCTTTTCCTTGGCGCCACGGATCAAGTCAGCGCACACTAAGCAGAGGAAGGGGGGGAAGCAGTTTACCACCAACACCATAAGCAAGGAAAAGGTAGATTGTTTATTTAAAACCAGAGCTCAGAATAGCGTATTATTGGTCATCAGGGTTTATCGAGCAACATTTTTTTATCCTCATAGCTCAGGGCAAGAATAAAATGCCACTATTAATTTAAAGATTAATTACCCTTCTCCAGAGATTTGACATTGCGGCTGGTCAGTGTGATGCGGATGCGGTGAATGGCGACCTCGGTCTCAACAGGTGCCTTACCGGTGTCCTTGAAAGCCTGAATTTGTGGAGATGGAGAAGTTACCAACAACACAATTCAAAATCAAATCCTAATCTTCTAGGACAATAGTTACAATCCCAACTTCTTCGGAATATGGTGAAGTCGTAGTTTGGAGCCTTGCTATTACAGATGCCTGACAAACTCAGATGGGCAAATCTGGCCTGAGGAATATACCATCCCCATTTGACAAGTAAACGTGAATAACGAGCCACCTGCTGAAGCTAGGACGTAAAGAGTCCTATAATTTAGCAATTTGAGTGTGAGCAAAACACTTAAGTTATCCCAACTAATTTACCGGTAGTTTGGGATTGGAGGCTTTCATTTCACTGTACAATTATACCAAAATTTTCAGCCTTTATACACAAATGTGGATATATCGTGATAACAAATGCCAGCTGCAGCAGTACGCTGATATACACTTGATGCAGTATTGTCAAAGCAACCCAACATAACTGAACAGCTCTAAGCAGCACGTGTAAATAATCAGCTACGGTTAGCTTTGAACTAGCCAAGAAGCAATGCGCTAAAATAACAAATATTTGCGGCGCAAACCAACATACTGTGCTTAAAACAGTGTGGAGTGATATATACTAAGACATTTACCATAGCGATATATTCCTGACCGACTTATTCGGAAGAATTGAATGCGAACAGCGGTGAGCCAGGAAAGGGTGCCGCAAAACTATAAAGCTCTTTACGAAAAGGCGGAACAGAGGCCTCGTTTCCTTTATGTACTGCTCATCCGGGATACTGGCATTCTTCTGCGGTTAATTTAACTACGGGATCTAACCATAGCACCATCTAGTTGTTGGAGGAATTACTACACATTCAATTATTTCCCCCGTTTCGGTCTGTCCACTTTATTCAGTTTGTGAATGTGTGTGAGAGACCCACCACAGCAGTTAATTTCTAATATCCATTATGAAAGGGATTGCTTTAATTTCACCACATTGTGTAGGCTATATTGCAATGCACCCACTCCATAACAGCACGATGATTGACATTTAATCTTCTTTGGTAAAATACCTACGGTAGGCCTATATATTTTCTTTTGATCGACCTAGAGAGTTCGTCCTTTAGGCCATTTTAAAATTCCGAGAACGGAAAAAAGTCAAAAACACTGGTCTACAAGGTATAAAATATTTTAATTAAATCCCATCATAAATTAAACACAAACCATAGAAAATAAAACTATCCACCTGAATACATTTAAATGTCCACGTTTTTGGTGTAAGAGCAGTTCAACAAACAATGTTGATCAGTTCAGCAACCGAAACATCGTTAAAACTATGGTTTGAATTGCCTAGTAGCCTAGGCTATTGCATTTTAAGTTGAGAAGGAGAATAAAAGATCATTTGAACGTCTACGCTACTGGAGCAATGTGTGGTTGCCTATCTATCTCACTGGCCGGACAGACACTACTGTATGCCTACAGGCTAAACGATGAAATAATTTTAAAAAACACAGAAAATCAGTTTTGCGATTGCAGTTTGTCGAGGTAAACGATCACGTCCTGAGCACTTGGTCTTGCCTGCGCCTCGCCGCTCCAGCACTGGCAGAGCAGAGTCCTGAAGGTATCTCCTTGCTTGGACTGCAAAAACGGCTCGTTCTTGACAGACGGCCGTAGATTGTAAGCAACAACGGCATACTGAATGTGCTGCCTATCTCCAGTGTACGGTGGCTCCCGGGTGATCAGCTGCCACAATGTGATGCCGAACGAGAAGATATCCGCTTTGGATGTGACGTTCAGGCCTTTCAACAGCTCCGGTGCTCTGTGCGTATACGTGCCCCCAACGTTACTCATATTGGGCGTGACATTAATCGCATCACACCCGTTGTCCAGCTTCAGCGAACTGCCAAAATCTACAATTTTGCACACATCCTCATTTGAGACCAACACATTGGCCGGTTTTATATCTAAATGTACCACGCCATGGCAGTGGAGGAAGTGCAGACCCTTGGCGATGTCAGTAGAATACCTGATCCACCTGTCCGCTCCAAGATCGTCCGCACAGCCATAGATAACTTGGTGAAGATTTCGGCTGCCCACATACTCCATCACTATCGTGCCGATGTTGTTTTCGTTTTCCAGGTCTGCTGGCACGCACGTTGTCGCAGCTACAATCCGCACAATGTTCTTGTGACGCAGATGGGCGGCATTCAGCTCTGCCCAAAAGCTTTGTCTTGACGCCAGCTTATTCTTTGAGCACTTTTTAACTTTCTTAACGGCGACTATTTCCCCAAAGTATTCCGCTTTGTAGACCGAACCGAAACCCCCAGATCCCACTGGCTGCATTGACGTCAATTCTTTCCAGTGGACCACAGAGGACCACAACCTGCTGACAACTTTTCCGTAGAACCTCTGAGATGGTACCTTTAATGTGGATTCACCTGTATATTTTGTCAGTGGACTACTGCATTGGCCAATGTCCAATGATGGATATATGTCTTTAGGTAACAAGCGAGTCACGGGAATTGGGGATGGCATTTTGATCGTTGGCACCGCGCATAACTGAGACACCTCAACTATCCACAGGTGAAGGCCAAAGGCTGATCAAAACTCTTTGGGGTTTCTTTTTTTTCTGTGGTAGTACTGGCCAATGCAGAGGTGCATACCGCCCCCTACAGCTCATAAGTATGAAATTGAACGGCAAGTTGCAACCAACATCAGCACAATTCATTAATTCACTCACTCACACACACACACACACACACACACACACACACACACACACACACACACACACACACACACACACACA
>JAODLI010002405.1:0-10550 GCA_027575585.1 Percopsis omiscomaycus
ACATAGTTGTGGATCTTATATTGCATTTCTGTCACTAGAGCCTCTTAAATATTACACACTGGTCCTTTAACTGCATCGACTGCTGCTTGTGAGCTCCTTTACAAGCAGTCTCTAGCAATCTCTAGTGGTCACCACATTTATTACAGCAAGTTTAAGGTTATTCAAGTGCTTTTTTTTTCTTTTCTTTTATTCTACAAAAGCAAAACGTGACACCGTGGCTGTTATCAGCACCAAAGGGTATTTCTTCCAATACGTTTCTTCAATACTGTGAAACTGCACTTACGTAATGGGGGGCCCATGGATGGCCGTCATGGCTGGGGAGAAGGTGCGATACAGGGAATGGTTGAACACTGGTGACCTGATGTTGGCCATGACAGCGTCCAGTAGGGGCTGGCACAGGTACTGCTGCTTGGTAGCCACTGGTGGGGGAGGCGGTGTGGGCTGGAGTGGTTTAAAAGGATTTATTTATAGACTCCAATATTAAGCGTATTAAGGGTCCAATAAGCAGTTTACCCCCCCCAAAAATGCCAACCATATCCGTAAACACGATGACCGTTGCTACCAGCAACCCGAGAAAAATAGCCCATTCTGTACACATAAAACATTGATTCTCTATCTTACGTGAGCTTACATGGCTTGAAACATATTAAAGATTATACACTGTATATTCATTGTTATGTGCGTCTTTTTTTCTTAGTCTGAAACATGGCTTATTGGAACCTCAACGTATGTAGTACTTTCATTGCAATAAAATATTCTATATAATAATTATATAATAAAAAGGGTCAAAGAGATTATGTTTATGTAAACACCTATATGAGAGAATATGTTAAGGGACAAAATAAAAACGGGAGCCAGTCTCTGTTACTTCATCAAGTGTAGGGGGCAGGATTGTCTAGTGGTCTAGGTGTTGGACTCCCAGCCAGTAGGGGGCAGGATAGTCTAGTGGTCTAGGTGTTGGACTCCCAGCCGGTCTAAATTGCAGAGCAACAAATAATAAGTCTTCTAGTGAGAGTCTTACCACAGCCATGTCATTCTTTAGTTTCTCCAGGGCAATCTCACACTTCTGTAGTGTCCTCAGAGGACATCTAGCACACCAAAGGGAGAAGAGGGGAAACATGAATCACAATGGCTCCTCGGGGTGGTTTAAGGAGGAACTAGGCTGGGTCAAGTTCCTGTACACAGGAGGTCAGTACTGTACACAGGAGGTCAGAAGCTAAACATGAAAATCAGGAAAGATTGGTTTTGTGCAGGTGGGACTATCTTTCCACCTGTATCGTGAATCTCCATGAACTCCCACAGTCTAGGCTAACAAGTGATGTAGCACCATCTCTTGCACCAACATAGGCTAGAGAAAACTGCTAGTGAGCGGCGGGGGTTTGTTATATCATTGCTTCAAATGGTTGAGATAACTGCATTTAAAAAAAAGGTGCTGTAGGTAGGATTGTAGAGCTATATATTTAGTGTCATTTCTTAGTCAGCTATCTGTCAGCTATCAGTGAGTGAAATGCTCTGTGAGAATATCTGCTCTGGTTGATAGCCCCTGCCTCTGTATAAGTCCATTTAGACATTTTAAGCCGCCCGAAATAATTCTGACCAATCAGGGCTCCAGCGAATCTACCATGCCTGCCAATCCCATGAATGCGTGCACACAGCTACAACAGGTTTGTCAATGGCCCTTCTCAACGGCAGACCAACAGGCTCCAGAGGGAGGAAGCAGAGGAGGAGCGGGTGGGTTTTTGGGTGGTTGATTTTCAAAATCATACTCTTTCATTCTCTTTTTAGCTAGCTCTCGTTGCAACTCTCAGCTCCTACCTAGAGCAGCTTTAAAATGTCTGTTCACATGAAACTCAATCTCTTACCTCGTGTTGGGATCTGTCAGGATGTTTAATAGACTCTTCATCTTGCTCAGGTCCTTCTTTCTGTCTGTTGAGATCAGGGTTAGGGGAATTATTTTTTACAGGTGCCAGGTAATGTCAAACCTTTTCATAATACATCCGTATTTATCTGTTTAATCAATTTCAATCTCATCTATGGCTTACTGAGACAATGCTTATTCATGGGACCTCCACATTTGCAGTTCTGGTTTAATTTTATAATTGTTTGTTGGGCCTTACTGTCCAAAGATACAAAGATTAGTGTCTGGAATTGTGGTTGAACGACAGATTAACTCAAATGTTTGTATTTGAAACTACAAGTAAGTACACAGCAAAGCTGACCAAAGTGCTGAACAGAGTAAGAAAAGTAAAATAGAAACAGAATAAGACCAAATAAAAACAGACGGCAGACATTTGAGAATATGGTCAAAAAGCCTGGCAGAAAAGATATGTGCACATATGTACAAGCGTGCATTCCCCCCGCACAGAGTACCGGGCGGTGTGAACTCCTCTCTACTCCCCTCCCCCCGGATAACATTTACAGGCTCACACCGTTCCCTGCACCGTCCACTACCACCACACGCGCAGTCGTGTCTCAAACGTACACAGTGAGCTGGGGTTTGTGTGGAGCGGGCCAGCCTTGGAAACCCACCTTCGTTCTTGTCGATCTTGTTGATCATCCTGCGCAGGGGCTCAATGTACTTGGAGAGCTGTTTGAGTTTCTCCATGTACTGCTGGTCCTCCAGAGACGTAGGCCCCGCCGGACTCGTCACTGAACTGGGGTTACCTGCAGGACCCCAGCCTCATTCAGTATAATGAACAGAACTCACTGGTTCTGTATGGTGGTGCGGGTGTCATTATTATTATGGTTATATAGTATCATTATTATCATTATTTTATAGTATCATTATTATTATTATAATATAGTATTATTAATATATAGTATTATTATTATTATTATATAGTATCATTATTATTTTATAGTATCATTATTATAATATAGTATCATGATTATTTTATAGTATCATTATTATTATTATATAGTATCATTATTATTTTATAGTATCATTATTATTATTATTATATAGTATCATTATTATTATATAGTATCATTATTCATTATAATTTTATAGTATTATTGTTATATAGTATAATTATTATTATTATTATTATATAGTATCATTATTATTAGTATTATACAGTATTATTAGATCTACTACTAGCCGATGATGTGAAAAAGAAAGCTAGCTAGGGTACCTGGAGTGTTGAGCGGTCCAGGGGAAGGGACCCCATAGTTTTGAGGGGTGCGGGCCGGGGCAGGGCTCTGGGAGGGCTGGGGGGATGGACTGGGCTGAAAGCCCCCTGGTGAAGGGTTGGGGCCAGAACTGAAGACAGGAAACATGACCATAAAGACATTAGCAGAGCCAACTGTGTGTTTAGGCAGGCCACCATGGTGAAGTCCACTGCTAGAGCAAATGGGAAGTGAGTTAACAGGTTCTCCCCACGTGCCCACTTGTGGTATTAACAGAATGTTACAGTTTGTAGTCCTAAAACGTATTTTGATTTTCCCAAATTTGACGAAAGGGCGATCATTTAACACTTTTCACTGTTTCATTTGGGTAAAACTCCACCCATACCCGACATTTTCAGCAAAACGTGTCTCCGGCATCTGACCAATTGCAAGTGTTGTGAGCAATGGATGTTTTTCTTCAGTCAAGTCTGGGCTTTTTGCTTCGAAAGGTTGGGTCAAGTCAAGTCTCCAAGAAGATGGGTCCGTCAGTTGTCAGGTTGCCAGGTTGCAGGTTCCAGATTTCCGCAACTTGAGTCTAGGGGACAATGCGTTATTCCTGCATGGCGGCATTCCTAGCCTGGTAAGACCATCCCTTAAATGTCAAATATCGACACTTCGTACACGTAACTTATTTGTCCTTTTCCTGTAGTTGGATGTAGACTCAGCCAAGCCGAAGTTTACTCTCACTGTAGGGAACTGGAGTCTGGGGTGGGTGGTTGCATAGCAACCCGTTGTAGTACAAAGCAGAACCGTGGTGGCAAAGACACTACGCCACTGAAGTATACAGCACTACAGCAACGGCACCGCCTAAACGCCAAGCATCTCACCTGACCGAGTTGGGTTGCGAGCTGGGGGGCTGTGGGGATGGCTGTGGAGGGGGGGGCATGGACTGGGGTGTTTGCACCTGCACCGGGGAGGGCGACGACATCATCTGGTGCTGCACCTGCGAAGGCCAGAGCAGAGGGGTTAGAGGTCAACCGCAGCCGCTGCACGCGCTCTGGTCCAGGGATGAGGGCAGTGGCGGGTACCTGAGACATCTGCTGAGCTGCCATTGCCGCGGGGTTCGGAGGCTGTATGCCGGGGTTGGGGGCACGCATCCGGGTTGGCATTGGCATCCCAGGTCGAATCATCATCTTCGGGGGGATAGAAGGAACAACATGTGACACGTGACGCGTGACGAGAACAGAACAGCGAGGCGCGCTGGAGGAAGGACAACACCGTGGCAGGCTGGCAGGACCAATACAAGCACAGCATACCACTTGGCATATTGGGTTTTTATGTTGCCGTGGAAGCACTACGACCTCACTTCTTCAAAATGATGCTCTCTTTCCACCTGGTCAGCTGTTCTTCTTCTGTCCCTCCCACTCCCAGTACTCTGCCTACTACCACCTACTGGAAGCGGTAGGCGCGCGCCACGCGGCACGCCACGCGCCACGCCACGGTACAGCCTTCAGCTAGCGAGGGGGTGCGTTCTCACCTGGCCAGGTACTGCGGATGTCACGGCCTGCAGGGCTTGCTGCTGCGCTGCTTGCTGCTGCACCGCCTGTTGATGCGCCGCCGCCGCCTGTTGATGCTGCAAGGCTGCTCTGGCCTGCTCACGCACATACATACACGCACGCACGCACACACACACGCACGCACGCACGCACGCACACAGACGAAAAGCAAGCACACAAGCAGAGGGGTGTGTAAGCAGCTCCTACTCAAGCTCTGTGCTGGGTTGTGGGAGCTAGTGCATTCAAGTGGCCTGAACTATATTGTTTATTATTATTATTTATTATTATTATTACAATGAGGTCATTTGGCAGAGGCTTTTATATAAAGCCACATACAATGACATGGTGCTATTGCATGGAGCAGGTAGGGGTTAGGCATCTTGCTCAAGGATGCTTACAGCTAGGCCAACTCTGGGGCTCGAACCCACGACCTTCCGGCTGACTACACAATAGACTACACAATCCATTCATGTCCATTTGATTTGGTTTTAAAGCCATGTAGGTTTGTAGTAAACATGCCAACAGGGAGCGTATTCTGGCCCTTGCTGTGTGTGTTCTAACTGTTTGCTTCCAGGGTAGCTGGCCAGTGTGGCCCTGTACCTGCAGGGCCTGCATCTTGAGCTGCTGCTGCTGCTGCTGCTGCTGCTGCTGGCTGAGGGAGCCGATGGGGACGTGCTGAGCGGGCGGCATCTGGCCGGGCAGGGACTGGGGCACCATGCCAGGCTGCTGCTGCTGCTGCTGCAGCTGCCCTCCTTGGGCCTGAGACTGGGCCTGCTGCTGCTGCTGTACCAAGTGTTGGATGGACTGGGCTTGAGCCTGGGCCTGGGCCTGAGCCTGGGCTTGGGCTTGGGCCTGAGCCTGGGCCTGGGCTTGGGCCTGCGCCTGGGCCTGCGCCTGGGCTTGGGCCTGGGCCTGGACGTGCTGCTGCTGCTGCTGCTGCTGCTGCTGCTGCTGCTGCAGCTGCTGCAGCTGGGCGATCTGCTGCTGCTGCTGGATTCTAGACTGGTGCATCTGGAGGGAGAGGAGAGGCAGAGGGCACAGGCCCGCCTAGTGAAGCCTAGCATGCACCAAAAAGTGACAGCACAGCACGACTGACCCCTCAGTCAGTACAACTGAAATGAGTGCGACCACGAGCGGGACTCAAAACACATCGACATCCTTCCACCTGCTCTTGGGCTGTATTCATTCAATCATTGCATTTATCGTTCTTTATCCTTTTAAATGTGTATTGTTTGTATGTTGGTTGTTTTGACGCATTTCAGGCGACAACAATGTGCAATTGTTGTCGCCTGTCAAAATGTAATAAATCTGAACACACGGAGACACACGGAGACACACGGAGACACACGGAGACACACGGAGACACACGGAGACACACGGAGACACACGGAGACTCGCCGCGAGTCCACTCAACCGCAGAGACCAAGACTGCATATGCATACAGCATCCAGTACACATGAGGGCACGGTGTACTGGATGCTGGTAGAAACTGGCCAGTTAGATTGACTAACTTATAAACTGTTAAATTAACTACAAATAAACCAAGGTAACACTAAGGAAACGAGAATTAAGACAAGCTATTGCCTAATGCTTTTATCTTGTAGTTGCAGCTGGAAGCGGTTCAATATTCTCGTCAAATTTCAGGGGGCAGCCCTAAAAAGTTCTACTGCTTATTTGGATCAAAATAAATACTCTGAATGTAATTCATGCAAACAAAGCTAATAGTATTGGCTTTGTTTGTAATGTGTATAATCTCTTTTCAGGTCCAAAACACCATGGTATATTACATACGGAGCACTGCTGAACGGCAGGTATTTTTTCTGCTCTCGTGCGCTAAGTTTCCTCCCCCCCGCCCCCTCTCTACTTTCATTGTGCTCTGATTGGCTATCGATACAACTTGGTCTTGCAACTTGGTCTTTAACCAACAACCGAAGGACCAAGAGGGGGGGGGGGGGCGTCAAACCTGGTTCTGCTGCTGCTGGTTCTGGGCCTGCTGCTGATTCTGGTGGTGCAGCTGCTGGAGCTTCAATTGCTGCTGCAGCATGGCGTTCTGTTGCTGCTGCTGCTGCTGCTGCTGCTGCTGCTGCTGCTGCTGCTGCTGCTGCTGCATGGCGTTCTGCTGCTGCTGCTGCTGCATGGCGTTCTGATGCTGCTGCTGCTGCTGCATGGCGTTCTGCTGCTGAATGGCGTTCTGTTGCTGCTGCATGGCGTTCTGCTGCTGCTGCTGCTGCTGCTGCTGCTGGAACTGCTGGAACTGGATGGACTGCTGCTGCTGCTGCTGCTGCTGCTGTTGCTGAGCCTGAACTATCTGTGCCATCTGCATCTGGCCTGGCCCTCCTACTGCACGGAGGATGAGAGACAGCAGAGGAGAGAGAAAAAGACAGAACATCCTAGAGCTGAGAACTGGTTGGGCTGCGGGGGCGGGACTTCTGGACAACGGTCGCACAAGAGAACAACAACGGCACTGAAGCCGCGAGCTGCCCAACAAGCAGAATGTGTGGCGGCCGACGCTGTGCGGGTCAAACACAGCCAGCATCCATAGCTAACCCTCTGGAGGGAAGTGCATCTACAGACACCACAGGGAGGAAACACACTCACTGGCTTGTGGGTTTCCGGCCACCCCTGCCATGGCATGCTGGCCTATCTGCATCGGCCCCAGGGCCCCCATCCCGCCCATCGGCGGACCGGTGGGACGAGGCCCCATGGCAATGCCGCCTGGGCCCCCTCCAACCCCTGTCAGGTTAGTCAGGGCATTCATGGGATCTAACAGAGGGGTAGACAATAGACAATGTTACGCAGCTCCGAACATGCATGGCAGAAACCATGAACACTATGAGAACAGGTCTAGCAACAGGCGAACCGTGGAAAACGAGAAGTCAAAAATAAAGAAAAATAAACTTACCCTGACCGCCATGCGCTTTCTTATCTGGAAAACAGGAGTAGCTCTTAGTAATTACTGAAAGTGTATACAGACTCTACATTTGCTCCAAATCCTTATGAATTGATAATTACAATATGTATTATCTTATAATGAATACTGTCATATTACTAGTACAAATGACTATAGACATTTGTTATATACTTAGTTTTTAAATAAATTAGATAGAACTTAAAACTCAAAAATATTTAATTGTATTTAATTGTAATTTAATTGTTTTTTTACAGGGTTGGCTGCCGTGGTGAAAAAATCTAAACATTTTGACCAGTGCGGCTCACACGATGACAAAAAAACTTTTAATTTTGTTGGCATTGGCCAATTTATTGACACAATAACTAGGTTTTGAAGCATGAATTAAACGTTTTGGGTACTACATTTTGCAGACATGCAATAAAGTTGTGATGTCCCATAAAACAGTTGTGACAATTGCACTTACAGTTTAGAGAATGTTAAGACTGTTTCCAAAAATTTGCCAAAGTGAGAAAAACTGTAATAACAATCCACATTTTAACCGGTCTTTCAATCTAGATACTCACGAATGTCTCTGAAGTGTATGATCAACCTTGCCACCAAAGATAAATATTCTTCCTAAAAAATAAAATCAAATGAAATCTCACTTGGCCTTGTATTTCTTAATAAGTCTTTATCCTAAAAAAAGAGAACTGACTTGGTCCGTGTTTAGTGTGTCTTTGGCTTACTCGAGATTTGGCTTTGACATAAACATGGTTCTCCATATCATTGCTCGACTTTGTGTGTGTAGTCCCAGCTTTTCTCATTGCGTCTTCACTGAAAGTAAAAATGAAAGTGTTATAAAGTTAAATAAGTGTGGCATGTGTGGTAAGCAAGAACGTTTATGGTTGACCAAATCAAAATACGAGTCAAATATATATTATACACCTTATATACATATATTGTACCATTTTATTGCCACTATGTCTATTTTCTGTAGATTTTTGTGTGTCTGCAGTCAGTGCGCACTATGACCAAGCATTTCATTGCTTCTTCTCCGTTTGTGTATTTGATAAATAAACTTGAAAACTACACAATAACGTGAAGTACGCCAATGGGAGCAAACCGGTGAGTGCATAATAGGTAGATATTGCGTTACCAGTATTATAATAATAAAAAACGCACATACACGCGTTTTATACAGTAACGTTACACTCCCTCTTTGATAGTGGGCAAATCTTAACATTTGCAAGCTTGTCACAAAGGAAACTTCTACAATAACCTGAACTAGGGTGCTCACCAGGTAGCTCGTGTGTGTGTCGGTGTGTAGTTGTGAATATAACCCATGGATGTATTCGATATAACCAGTAACTGGTAGGTGGTATCTTAAAGCCAGCTTTAAAGGCATCAGCTTAGCTAGGCAAGTAGCTACGCCACTGTTAGCTTGGTCCATTTGAAATTATAGCTTCAGTTAGCAGAGAGCGCATAACAGCTGCGCTATCTTTCTGAATTCACCTTCCAATGGCAAAAGCCAACGTCATTTATTGACAAGTCTTTTTAAGAACCTAATAATCTCATGGCTAATGTTAGCTTGGCTAGCGTTAAATAGTTGCTGGCTACCATTAGTGAAATACTGACGCGTTGATTTAGCTAATATTCCCAAAACAAAACAAAAACCTACATTTGTGCAACGACTTTTTGTCGAAACTGGGGGCTCCTCCAATCGCTGTCTGGTCCAGGAACCTCCATTGTAAATAAAATATCTTTTCGGAATTTTACTAAGAACGCAGGGACTTATGTTTTCACAACTCACACCTCTTCTTCTTTGCGTGTACATGGGTGCGCATGTGACAAAACACATTCAAACGAGTTTACTGCCCCCTGCTGTACTAACGACTTGTAAATGGGGCTTTGTATCTCAACTCAGGAGCCAAACGTAGATATAATTTATATGCATACAAATAAATTATACATGTGCTTAATATAATCTCAATCACATAACACATTTTATGTGATTAAGATTGGATTAAATGTATAATTTTATAGATTAACCTCTGCTTCTTGTACATTATAGCCTACACCAATGTAAGCAAACCGGTGACTGCATAATAAGTATATGGTTTCATTTATTTGAGACAAACAAAACTAATAACATGAAACACGTTCTGTCTTGTCCGTAGTTGCTTTATCCTTGTGTGTGTGTTTCTGAGGATATTGGTTGTGTGTAGGGCTTTAACCTTGTTGAAAGGGAGGATTGGACATGTTTGCTATTTATTTTTATTCTTCTCATTAGCATCACATTTTACCGCAAGAGAAAGAGCCCGAGCGTTTGGTAGTGTACTTTGGCTGGGTGATACCGCCATCTGGTGCTATGCAGGATGTATAGCTAGGCACACATATCGCCACACGCAAATCGCAAAAGACATTTGCAGATCTCTGCCACTGCAGAAGTGTAGCAAAAGTCACGTGTAAAAAGACAGCCAATTGAGAGGCCCACCTGAGTTGTAACTGATGACTTGTCATCAGCCATTAATGTACACATTTACACATTTACAAATCTAATTACTCACACACGGATTGAAATGCAGTTACACAACTCTTAACTCACATTTGTAAATAGTTTTGCTACAATAATGGCCCCATAAAGATGATTTACACATGCATCCCTTAAAAACAGAAAGGTAATTTGGAATATAGCTACGTGTGTGTCATCACTTTCATAAGTGGGCCTCATAGCCCGACATCTGGAAATTTTTAGCGATATGGCTTTACATTTCCTTATTGTAATATTGAAATCATCGTCCTTTCTGCAATGACCTTATTGTATTGTCTTATAGGATATACCTATGTAGGCTTGCCTAAGGCTATTTTCTATGGGGTGCCAAATGTAAAATTTCAGATAAAATACTATAGCTAATATAATTTGATTATTTAGCTCACTTTTCTCACATTTAGCTCACTTTTCTCACATTTAAGACATAAATTCATGATAAACAAGA